>PVIJ01005298.1:0-105499 GCA_004024925.1 Scalopus aquaticus
TTATTTCACTGAGTATGATCCCCTCTAATTCCATCCATGTCGCTGCAAATTGCATGTGTTTATCTTCTTTGAATGCTGAATAGTATTCCATTGTGTATATGTACCACATCTTCTTGATCCAATCATCTATTTTTGGACATCTGGGTTGCTTCCATACCTTTGCTATTGTGAACAGTGCCGCAATGAACATACGGGTGCAGTATCCTTTCGGATTAGTGTTTTTGTGTCCTTTGGGTAAACTCCCAAAAGTGGTATGGCTGGGTCGTATGGAAGCTCCATGTTTAGCAGTTTGAGGAATCGCCATACAGCTTTCCATAGTGGTTGGACCAGTTCACATTCCCACCAGCAGTGTAGAAGGGTTCCTTTTTCTCCACATCCTTTCCAGCATTTGTTGTTGCCTGTATTTTTAATGTATGCCATCCTCACAGGTGTGAGGTGGTATCTCATAGTGGTTTTGATTTGCGTTTCCTTGATTATAAGTGATGTTGAGCATTTTTTCATGTATCTGTTGGCCATTTGCTTTTCTTCTTTGGAGAAGTGCCTTTTGAACTCTTCTGCCCATTTTTTGATTGGGTTATTGGCTTTGTTTTTGTTGAGTTGTGTGAGTTCCTTGTAAATTTTTTTTATTAATTATCTTATCCAGTGTTTGTCAAAATCATGGATACAGGTCAGAAAGACAAATAGGAGTAAAGTACTTATTTAAGTAGTGGGGCATGGCTGAGTTGAAGTGGTAGAAAAATGAACCTCTCTAATGCACAGAGAAATGACTTACAGATAGAGACCGGTGATCATGCCAAGATTCTGTTAATTCAAGATATATTAAGTATTTATTCTGTCAAGTGACATTATCATTTAGGACTTTTCTTTTCTCTTTTAGATGTTGATCCTGTCTCAGAATGTTGCCCAACTGGAGGCCCAGGTAGAAAAGGCCATAAGAGAAAAGATTTCAGCTATTAATCAATTAGAGGAAATTCAAAACCAGCTTGCTTCCCAGGAAATGGATGTCACAAAGGTACAAAGAAATAGTTTATTAAGTATCGAAATAGTTACTTTGAAAAAATTTTTGCTAATGTAGAGCTCAGAAAGAAATTTGGGATAGAAAAGTTTTATTATTTCAAGATAATGAAAGTTTACTTAATGATCATTCAGTAAATATTTGCATACTATTGGCAGGCCCTTTACAAGGTGCCGTAAATACAAGGATGAATTAGATACAAATAATGTCCTCCAAGAGACTGAGGATTATGTGACTGAGACTTACAAATAAATTTTATTAGTTGCCTGTTATTGATGAAACTTGTATTTTTAAATCTTTTGGGAGTATTTTTTTGGTCAGAGTAACATAGATTTGTTTTTCACAATAATACAAAAAGACACATATTCTCAATATTAAAAGTATGCTTATTATAAAAAAAATTCTCTACTTCTGAGCCATTTCAGAAATCATTTTTATCATCAAGATTCTCATACCACAACTTCTTATTTGTTTGGTCCTTGAAGTACATATTTTAAATACTATACTGTCTTCCCTATGGGTATCACAAACTTGTGAATCATCAGCTACCATAGTCTTTATTGGCTAATAAATAAGACACATATTCAAAAAACCCTAGAAGTTCAAATAGATGTGAGTAATTGACTGCTTTTTAAATTTGTGTCTTTTTTTATTGAGGTAATATTGTTTTACAACAGTTTTTGTGATGTAGGGGTATAAATTCACACCTCTTACAATCTATGTCACCACCAAACACCCACCACTAGAGTAATTGGTTTAAAACAAAGAAACTAAATATGGGCATGCATGATGTAATAAATTAAATCGATTATGTTTTACCAATACATGCATAGATAGTTTTGTTTAAAATGCATATTCTTTTCATACTGCATTTTACTAAACATGTTTTGTTAACTTTTGGTACATTGCTAATGCCATTGTTGCTTTATAACTCAGTAATTAAAATTAACTGTGTATAAGGGAAGCAATTCTGCTTTTCCTTTTCTTTTTGCCTTAACTACAACTCTCCCTTTGCTTTCTGAAATTCAAGTTAACTAATGTAGACATTTAAAAATATCCTATTTGCCAATATAGGTAATGTATTTGTATGGAGGTAGGAGTTAGATGTAAGGGAACTGATGCAGAGAGATGGAAATGGTTAACCCAAATTAATGAGTGAAAGTTATGGTGAGAGTGTTTAGTTCTTTACAAGGGAGAGAACTTTCTATTGAAGTGTGAACAGTATGGAATGAGTACTCTTGCCTTTACAACTGTCCAAAATGACTGTTTTCAGAAGAGTAATAAGGTTATTTCCAATTCTTAGTAACATATTCTAGTTCAATTTAACTTGTTGATTAATTTTAGATTAAGTTTAGTTAAGTCGATTAAGTTGATTAGTTGATTAAGTTAAGTTTAGTCTTATGGATAAATTGAATAAATCCTAAACTAAAAGTAGTAAGGTAAAGGAATATTAAAAATAAAATTAATGATAAAATAATTTTTGATATAACCTATTGTTTAGACATGTATTACATATAGTAATTTTATATTGATGATGGCTTTTAAATACTATGTATAATTATTATTTTCTGGTATATCAATTGGAATTTTTTCATTCATTCATACATGTAAATCAGATAGATAAGAATATGAAGAACTAAGAAAGCTAATTAGTGCCCTTCTAGTTTTTTCATTACTCTTAATTTTTTAATTTTATTTTGCTTTAAACTTTTTCTTACTTTTTTTTAAAAATTGGTACACTTAACTTGCACATTGAGGCATTTGAATTTCAAATAAAATTTTTAGTAATATTGTTTTTATGGCTTTTTGAAGACCACTGGAGAAAAGCTTACTGACTTTTGTTTTCACTATAAGTTTGGAACGCAGATTAGCTTATTTTTCAAAGTATTTTTATTTAAACATAGGCTATGCATATCTGTTGAGAAGATTCTAATTCCTTAATAATGATAAAACTAATTTATAAAGTTCTAATCATAATTTTTCTGAAATACCAAAGTTAAAGTTTAAAGCAAGTATAACTATTGGATTCATGATTTACAAAAATTTGAATTTGTATATTAGAAACTGACTTAGCAGAATTCATTCACTCTAGAGATTCTCAGAATCTCAGATAAGATCTCTCTGTAGGTCCTCCGTTATTTCAAAGGCTCATAATTTTTTATGTAGTTTTATTTTCTTATTCTGTTTTTAAAATATATTTATCTGTCTGGATTGGAAAATAAATTGGGTAAAGGATGATACACAACACTTTTAAGATACAATATGTGTCTATTAATCACATATTAAAATCATTTCATCGAAATGTGTATTTCCCATTTATGTTAAATGCTTCAGTATAAATGCAGTGTGTATAGTTCCTGTCAATGACTTTTGCCAAACACTCTTTCTTAACTTAAAATATATATTATTCTACATGGTAAGCTTGATACTATCTACAAGTCTTATAGTAAATATTGGGTACTCCTGTATACCTAAATATCAATAATATAGTCTATTAGCAGTGCGAAAAACTCCTTTATGTTTCCTTAAATAAAAGTCTAACTGATAAAGTCTTTAAAGGAGAGTTTTATAATGTAGAGTCTTATTTAAATATAACAATTTTAATAAATAATAAAAAGTTAACATTTTAGTTAATAATTTTACCTAATTAAAATTGAGATGATAGTGCTTTTTGGTGATAATATGCAATTGAAATTATTAGTTTATGTTAAAAATCCTGGATACATATTTAAATTTTCCTAATTATGTACTTATTTATCTGTAATTTTTAATTATCCGACATAATAATCCCTGATAATTGCCTGCACATCTTAACAGAATGTGTTGAATAAACTAATAGAAAATGTCACCTAAGAAAGTAATCTTGTATTTTATTGATATGACCTCTAGGGGGCACTGGAAGATTTAATTGCAGGCTCTGCCTACTAGATTCCAGCAGCTATTGATCTAGTTTTTATAATCTAACAGGTGTGTGGGGAAATGCGCTATCAATTGAATAAAACCAAATTGGAGAAGGATGAGGCAGAAAAGGAGCACAGAGAGTACAGAACAAAAACTAAAAGGAATCTTGAAATTAAAGATCAGGTAAGAGATGGCACAAGTGTAACTACAGCAGTTAAAGACAAAAACTAATGTTCTTTCTAAAGTTGATGTGGCTTTATTCCTGAGTCATTTATTTCTATTATATTGTTTCTAACTAATGGAACTATCCAGTTTATTCTATTAAAAGAATTTCATTTATAGTTGCCTAAAATTATCACCTTTCATATGAAATGGTGAGAATACAACTGCATGCATATAAAATTCCAATATGACAGGTCATAAATATACATTTGGATATGTGTATCTATTACTTACAAAAGTAAAAAACATGTTCTAATGCACAGTTTGAACCTAAAATATACGTGCATAAAGTTCTTGAAAGATGCCAACTGGAATCCAATTTTAAATAAAAAAGTTTAAAATTTGTAAGATGAGATGGGTTGATATGTAAATACGTCAATCAAATTGATTGTTGGCAGAGTGAAACCAGTTTTAACTAAGATAACCATGAATACGTTTCCTTAGGAAGCCTAAATACAGTGAAATTAGAAATGTTGCAGGGGGTGGGGGGGTGGGGAATGCAGCTTACTTCAATTTCAGTTTGAACAGATGTTTTATGTTATATGTTTGTTGAGATCATGTAGACACTCCAATTTTAATTGGCATTATGAATAAAGTTTTCAGAGAGACAGCTCTAATAGGCTGACTTTAGATTTTCTATTTTTATGTTATAATACAGAACATTGAAGGCTGTTTTTCTTTATTTTCAAAGAAAACAGGTTGATAAATCTACTTACTTAATTGAAATAAGACCTTTCTGCATGTTAGTGTTTTAGAGAAGTCACTACAATTTTAAAAAGTAGGTACCTCTAAGTAAAGTTTTCTGAAACTGTATTTCTAGCTCAAAGTGTTATATTGTATTTTCTAATATATTTTCCCTTTCGACCAAATCAATTTTTTATGCAAATTATGCAAATATAATTGAGAACCTTATTGAAAATGAATGTAATAGGTTTAGTATAAAAATGTTTTAAGTCATAAATTAAAACTAAACTAAATCTAAATCTAAACACTGGGGCACTAAACTAAATCTAAACAACCAAAATCAAGTTCTGCTTTTGTACCACTATGTTTTAAGTGTTATAATGAGTTTTTAATTTTCAGAATATTTTCATTAATTTGTACAAATAATGAAACTATTTTATTCCATCCAGTTGGGGGCGTACCTGATAGTGGAATTGACAATTCTATCAGGGACCGAAAGTCTAGTACTACCAAACCAAACACAGAACTTTCCTTTCTTGATATATTATGACTTTTTTAAAAAGCCTTTGATACTGACATGCTCACTACTATTACCATATACCTTTTTACTATTCTATAGCATCTACCAACATAATATTTTGGATTTGCTCGAAAAAACATAGCAAGGAGTGTCTCTGACTCACTTAAAATTACATTATAATGTTCTGGAGGGAAAAAAAGCACTATAGGAACAATAAGAATATACCATTCACTTGGAAATCAATTAGCCTATGTAGAAATACTTGTAATAGTTCTCTTTAATCGCTATATGTCATTTTAATTATGATTGGGCAGACTAAAGTTGAATATCTTAAAAAGGAGTACATTTCATGTGTAAACATTTTCTGATAAATAGTGAAACATTAACCGTTTTCACAATGATTTTTAATGTTGTTTTTAGATAGGGATGGGCCTTTAGAAGGTAACAGAGTTAGGAATAAAACCTCTGAACAGTAACAAGATGGTCATGATATTATATGCTTGTTACTATTTTTCTTGGGCAGAATGTGAGGAAATCTTATAGGTGATCTTTGTAACTATTTTGTATTGAACTGACAGTTTCAGAAAAGAAAGTAGTGGTGTCTATTCCATGGGTGATCTGGTGTAGCAAAGCAGCAATTGTTAATTTTGTCTTTCAACCATGACCTGACCTTCTGTCTGTAAGACTGAGGAGTTACTTTGCTTGGCCATCATGTATATTTGAAAGAAATTTATATTTAACTTTAAAAGCTGGGGATATTGAAAATTTATCTGGGATGCCTATAAAACATACAGCGTATATAACTTTTAAAGTGTTATGCAATTCAGAATAAGAAGACTGTCTCTAAGTTTACAAGCAAGGTATTCCTTGTAATATAGTCATTTTTTGTTCATATTTTTGTTAATCTGTCCATTTGATACATTTGTAAATAGATGGAAAACAGATTGGAATGTAGTAAAAATGAGCTTTTTTGATGTATACAAAATAGGGCAAGTGGTTGGACACCAAAATTATTTTCTTTGTGACTCAAGCTTTGACTGTCATGATTAGAAAAAAATACTAAGAAAGTAATAATGGCAGTGCCTTCTACCTGCTTTCTCCTTTTCTTTTTTATATTGTGTCAAGATTATCCTCCCATCAATTCATCTTTATCCCTTCCGTTTAGAAAGCTCCTGTCAGTCTCAGAGGATATTTCTTGTATCAAAACAAAGAAAGCAGCAAATTTGGTATAGAGAAGAATGAAAAATCTATACCCTGATTTTTACTACAAATTTTTCATAGACCACAAGTACACATGCACGAACACATGCACACACAATTATGGGAATTTAAAATATATATGAGCAAAAAGACAATATTATAATGAATTACCACATTTCCATCAGTTTCATCACTTTGCTAATTCTATACCTCTATATCACAGTTTTTCTCTCCTTGATCTTCACTTATCATCTTCATCTTATTCATCATCTTTGTGTTTTTGTCATCATCTTTTACTTCTCCATTTTCTTTTTGTCTTCCCCTTTCAACGCTTCTGTCTTGTCCCTCCATTTCTTCTTTGAAGTATTTAAAGCATATCTCAGATTGTTTTTCACTCGTAAATACTTCAGTATAAATCTGTGAAGGATATTTTTTCATAACTACCATGTCATTATTATACCTGACAATATTAGCAATAATTCATTTATCTCATATAATGCCCAGCTAATATTCATATTTCTTTGACTGTCTCAACAATGTTTGCTTTACAGTTGCTTTTTAGGAATCAGGAAATTAGGTATGTTTTTATATGTTAGAATGTCTTAGTATTAACTTCCTTAATAGGAAATAAAGGACATCTTAGAAATTTTCAAATTTCTTTGTCTATTTTATTATTAAATTTCATGTATAATATTTTGATTATGCTTTCTATTTGTAAGATGCCATTTCATAGTTCTAAAAAAAATATTAATTAATCCTGTAGCAAACTATTTGAAGGAAATGGCTACCAAGCAGTAACCACAATCATACTCTGAACAGAGCCCCTCAGATCTGAAACTCAAAATACATAATTTCAGAACCTGACATTTAAGATTTAGGAATACTTCAAGAGTCCTTGTGATTGCCCTGGCTTTACAAAGGTTGCTGACTCTGAAGTGAGTGATGCTTGCATGGAATTTTCTTTCTCAACTTTCATTTTGGTAAATGATTTTCAGAAGATGATTTTTTTTTTTATATAGAACTGAACCTCTGTACCATTGTAACCAGTGCAAAATGAAAATACAGGGACCTTTGTTCAAAAAGCAGGGGAAAAGTTATGTCAACATTTAAAAAAATGTTTTCATAAAATATTTGCCTTTTTATGCAATTTCTGTTTCAGCCTGTCATGATGTCATGCTATTTAATTTGGGATCCTCCAGCACAGGGTTACTAATGGTAGAAGGCAGACCCCTATAGGTCTCTGTGACTGGTTGTATACATGGCCGATGGCTCCTGGCTTCTTCCTACCACCAACCACAAGACCAACACACAGTGCTCCAGTGGAGAGGTGAAGGAGCCCATCTTTCTTATCTGAAGATGATCACATGGGCAACTTTCTAGAGATTGCTACCTGCACAAGGAGGCACACTTTATAGCTGGATCAGGGTAAGCAGAAGCTCTACATTAAGTCTGCCGAGTCTGCTGTGGTGACGTCAGCCTAAGACAAGGATGGTGACCACTGTGACTTGCCCTGAGAACACAGAAAAGTACACACTTAACCAAACATTGTTTGGGTTTATACCCAGGCTCCTGCCGGGGACAAAACACAAAAGAAGAACACATGCCTTTGCCTCATGCTACCATGACATCATCCCACCCAAGTCAGGGTCACTGAAGGGGAATAAGTGTCTGAGAACTGTTCCTCCGCTGCATGAGGCATTGGGGAGACAAGACCACATGTGTCAGCCAGGGCTCCATTCTGCCATCAGATTTGACTTACAAAGCACAAATTCCAATATATAATCATTAAGAATTTTAAGCCATGGACCAAGAGCATTTAACTGCAAGCTCAGAGCCCTTCTAAACACAGGGACCTCAGTGACACACTGATCACATGCCCACAAAGCCTGATGGCTAAGCGATGGGCCATTTGGGATTTGTGCATGTGCTGACCCACATATATACAGTTTCACTTACATATATAGACATGTTTGCCAGTTTAACATGCTCATGTGATTGGTAAAAGGAGGTTGGCCAGCTATAGTCCATGTTCCAAATATGACATGCTTTTTTTTTTTAAGGTTTATTTTATATATTTATGCATACAAGAACTGGGGTGTAGCCCAGAGGTGTGAGGGGATGAGAGGATTCACCAGAAACAGAGTGGGGAGCTGAACAGGAGGGTTGACTGAACTACACTGCTGAGGGGAGAAGTAGGCAAGACAGGAGAGGTCTGCTTCTCCATGTGGGCCACCTCCTTGGCCAGGGATTGAATGAAGGCTGCAGCGGCTGGTGATGGCTTGATAATGCTGAGACTTTAACCCCTGCACCACCAGGGAGGCCGAATGACATGCTTTTTTTACAAATAAAGTTTCACTCACTTAATTCACTCTCTATGACTGCTTTGTGCCACAAAGGCAGAATGGAGGCAATGTGGCAGAGATCACAGAGCCCACAAAGTCTAAAATATTTACTATTTTAGCCTTTGTAGGAAAAGTTTGCCAACCCTTCCCCTAAATATAGATATACAACTGTATGTTTTATGTTTCCTCTGCCTTACTAGAATGTGGAACTTTGTGTTTGAAGACTCATCAATATTAAATTATAACTTAGTGGTTTTAGATTATTTTGCAGTACAGCAAATGTGTCTCATCCCTGCTCTCTTAATTACCTAATGGCATTGCCAGGTGAGTGGATTACAGGTCATAGTGTCATTATCATATTAAGTACCTGGTTTAATAATGGCTTGGGTGTTAGTATAAATATTAAAAACTGGCTTTTATTATAATTTTTTAGGTTGGTATAAATTTTTTTTTTCGGAGATAAGGCTTCTTTTTACCAGTGTTATGTAAATTGTAACTTTGGAGTTGTCACTACTGTTGAGTAGGTAGCAGTGAGGTTCAGAATACCTGATGGGGAAGTCAAAGCAAATATTTAAGAGTAGAAAACAAATACAAAAGAAATAGAACAGAACATTTTGGCTAGAAAAGCTAATGCCAAAAGAGGATCTGAGAGTTGCTTATCTCTATAGCAATATGATTCAGCACTTTAATACTAACCCTAAACTCAGGAATTATTTTCTAATTTCAATGAATGATTATTGGAAAATGTGCCTCTATTATGTGTGACTTTTTGTAAAGATGAAAAGAAATCCTGAAAGTCCTTAAACTAAGTCCTACCTAAGACCAGAGAAATAAAAGCATTTTTTAAAAAGTGAAAAATTTTATCTTTTTTCTTAGAGAAGAGTGAAACACTGCTTCACTGTCATCTAGGATTTGACAGGTTATTTCAAGGAGAAAAAAACACCTGCTTTTAATCTCAATATGGGAAGAATAAGAGCAAAGCAACTTAATCCAGCAATTCAACATTACAATAGCATGAAAGAAGAGCTTTCTATATAGTAAGAAGTTTGAAATAGGTTGCTGCAACAAACATGGCATTTTTTTTCCCTGAAATTTTAGTTTTAAATATAACAACAATGTGCTTTACCTGATGACCCAAGTAATGTAACTCTGAGGTATTTCTTCTATTTGATTCTGTAAACATCCTTGAAATATTTCACCGTATCTGTTAAAGTGGCCAGTAGTTCTATTAGTCTTTTCTACTTGTAACTGAACACCCACAGGTTAAAGTAAAATCCTTTTGAGTTTATTCTCTGCTTTGTGTCTGTGATGTTGTGTACTTTCTTCAAAAGACTTTTGAGGAATGTACCTAGATAATGAATGGCTTCATGAGACCTAGACGTTAGAGATTTATTCAACTACCACCTGCAGTCTCACATCTCTGCCTAAAAAATGGCTGGGAGAGGGGCCACTTGGGAATGCCGTTAGCACATGTAATCACTCTGTCCTGGTGATGACAGAGTTGCTCTCCAGTGTTCTTCACACCCTCTTTAAGCGCTGAAGTCTTTGCACATTACTTTCCCTGTTCCTCATAGATAAGAGCAGTTCAAGAGTACTTGCCTACCCAGACCACTATAGTAGACAGGGTGGGAGTGATAACTAAAAGCCCCAGGTCCTGCCCTTAGGGAGTTTATATTCTAGTTGAGGAGACAGAGTACACATTCAAACATGCCTTAAAAATACTTGCAAAGCAGCATATCGGCAAGTGCAAATTAATGTAGTGTGAACTTCATTCTGGCTACAGCCCATGAGAGGGAGAATCTGGTTCCATGTGTGTGATGCAATAAAGCTTTTTTTAAATAGAATCTTCCCTAAGTATGCCCTAAAGCATTGTTCAGCATACTTAGATGAATTTGTGTTCTTATCACAGCCTAAGTAAGAATTCTGAGAAAATTCTTCAGATTGGTGTATGTCTAATAAATCAGCCTCTTTTGTTCCTGTACTGTGTGATACTGGAATGAGACAAATAAGATTATGTAAATAATTTAAAATATCTTCATTTAATAAAATATTATTGAACTTACCATTTTTCTAAAACACTATGTCAAGTTAATTTCTTCATTTTAAATAATAATCATATTGGTAAAATCACAAAGTTAGCAGTAAAAAATGTAGTTGTTTTGCACAAAGGAACAATGCCAAATCAATGAATAATACTAAAGAAAAATGTATACCACATTTATAGTAATTCTGTAGAAATTCATATGCTCAAAAATGAGTTATTTTATTTTCTAGGAAAGGTGATTATGCTATTCACCACAATAATTTATGTTTTAAAATCAAATTTTCATGCAGAAACAATATACCTAAAGATAGCAATTTAGGAGTAATTAGGAGATGAGGGCACAAATAGGAAACAAGCAAGCCCACTTAGCAGTAATACACTTTATGGGATAAGTGTTTATAAATAAATGTTTTCCCTTGTATAGGAATATAAAACTGTAAACTGAAATCAAGAAATGTTTTTGTGTTTTAAGGAAGTTATAAGATTCATTTACTACTAGACTTGGTATTTCTTAAGTATTACAGCACACATATATAGTATTATAAAGTTGTATGTTGTAATATAAAATGTTACAAATACATGTTATAATAAAAAATATAATTTTTACTAAATTTTCAATTTCAGTGGATGATATGTCTTGTGCCTTTAAAATATTTCATGCTTTCACTTTCAAAGTGGGACTCACAAGGCCAACCTGCCAATCTTGAAGAGTATCTTCCAAGGTACTAAATTTAAATTTCTGAGAGTTTTTAGGTAGCAACAACTCTCGAATGTGTGTCCATGCATGTTGGCATTAGACATTGGACAGCTACATATGCTTTTTCTTACAGTTCATAAACATTCATACTATATCCTGGATAAATGTTACTACAATGTGTATACATCTTAAAAGATTTATTGTATAAACATAAGCACATTCACAGAAGCCAATAATTCCATCTTCAAATATAGCAAATTATTTTCCTTTTTGTTTTACCTTCCACTTTTTATCCATATGTATATGTAATATTTACAGGTAGTAAACATAGCCTAGACATAATTTTGGTTCTTGCTTTTTTCATTTAACACTATCATAAGCATTTTTATGTCCTATTGCCTATTCTTCATAGTGATCATTTTTATATGGCCATTTACATGTATTTTTAAAGAAAGTTAGTATTTGAAAAGAACAGATCCTGTTACAAACTTAGAGTCCTTTTGTCCTGAACTTTACTTGTTACTTAAATTCAACAAATACGTATTACACTGTGCTGGCCTAGGATAAATCTGTCCTTTAAGAAGGGAGTATATTAGACAGGTATGCAAATAAGTATATGCAAAGAGAATATTGTAACTATCATCAGTAAATTATAAAAGGATATGGAGATTTATAAGAGGGAAATGTGTCATATCCTTGAAGGATGATTAAGATGTTGCCCGAAAACCATGGGAGAAGGTATTTTGGCTGGAAGGCCCAATATGGTAGCTTGGACAAAAGAATGGTGGTGAGGGAATGGGAGGAACAAAGATGTGTTCAAGAAGCATATATATCTTTTGATTTCATAGTATATTTGTATGATTTGACCTCAGTATATCAAGTGCCATATCTTTTAAAAGATTGCCCATAGAAATTGGTCTTCTTGAAGATTCAGAATCCCAGATTAACTGCCTACTTACATTGCATGTCCTTCATTGAGGTATGTAAGTCATATTATATTGGGAATATTTTCAGAGATCCTTTGTATTGTTTGCTATGTAATTGAACAATTTTTAGATTTTTTAATTGCAGGTAACATCAGAAAAATACTATTTTAATAACAATACTAGAATCAAGTAGGACTAGTTATCTAGAAACGAGGAATTGGCAGTTATCTTAATGATTTATGATGACTAGCAATAAAAAGTACAGAGTATACTATTTCACCTATGAACTAGGAGTCCAAATACTTGATTTCTTGATTTGGCTTTTCAGCTATTGCTAAGTTGTTGAGCAAACCTCTTGGATCTTCAAAAGGTGTTTCCAAGTGAAGTGAGAAGCTTGGATAAGGGATAGCTAAGCTTTTTTTCAACTTTAAACTCCTGTTTCTAGAATCAGGGAATATTTCTCTGTCTTAATATGAATTAAGTATTAATAAAATCAATAAAAAATACATGATTATATGGAGCCTCAACTGTTATTCCAAATTTTCTAGTTATTCACTGTTTTATAAGAATGATACTTTTGTTAAATGAAATAATTAAATTTTACTGTCATCAGCAACTTTAGAACATTCTTCTCGTTATGATTAATAAGAGAACAATAAAATTTCTAGCTCCTTAAGCAGTTGAATTTAATTACAAGCCAGACATCATTTAATTTGCAATAAGTATTAAAATTCTACTCTGAATTAAGAATGAAGTTCTACTGGAAAGATTTTAGGCAATATCAAACTGTCCAAATTAGTATTTTGGAAGAATATGCAGCTTTTGTGAAATCTGTGGTATTAAATGTTCTTAGTAAGGGTTTCATATCCATGTGAAAGCACGATTGCCAGGAAGACATCCTGTTGAAAAAACTTAGCATTAACAGCTAATGCTTTCACTTTCAGTTTTCACTTGGTACTCTCATGAATGTACCTGTATACGAAGTGCTAGTTTGGGCAATTCTAGAAGTTCCAGATGACATAGGATATGATGACATTAAGTTTCTGGGTATTTTTTTTTTAAGCATCAGAATTAAAACACAACAACAAGCTTAAATTGTAGTAGAGAATTTACATATTCCTGGCATATTTTCCTGCCTCTCACTGGAGTCCAGTATGACAGACTGCTCTAGACAGAGGTTATAGACGTAACTATAGGTTGCTCATGACTCTTACTAAATTGCAAGGTATATAGATTTTCTTATTACTCCTCTTAACAGATGGTCAACATAATTTAATCCTTTTCAGTGATAACATCTGTACTTAAGTGGATCAGTTACACTAACATTTAATTTTTAGAGACTAGAAAGTAGCATATCCTTATTTCTGGCCTGCCTTCTGCCATCCCTGAGAGATTCTGAATGAGAGTCTCATTCTACTGCATGAGAAATGGAAAAGACTTTGTATAGAATATCTCTACTTACAACTGAAGTTCTGTTATTTTCTTCTTCCCCACCCCATGGTAATAAATTATATAAGTAAGAGCAATTTACTTGGCTTTAGGAATCATAAGTCAAGTGGGGGTTGCAAGTTCCCATTAAATTGTAAAGGACTATTTATATCTTAAAGAGAATGACAGTCAACAATGTAAGAGAGGTAAAACATTGTAGGGAGATCTTAAGAATGCAGAGGAGAAAGATTTGTTTACTGAAAAATGATCTATTATGTACCACTCTCACTCAGATAGGCTATAGGGGTTTTAGCAAGAAAAAAGAGTAGATATTGCTCATTCAACTCTTAGAGTGAGGTGAGGAAGTTAAATGTGATAAGGATTCAGTAAAGGGGTGACTTACTGTCATGGGAGAGTATTTTAAAAAGATTATATTTAATAGTCAAATCAATTTTCAACAAGGGTAACAAGAAAAAATAATGAGGAAAGAATAGTTTTTCAACAAATGTTGCTGGGAAAACAGGATATCCACATGTAAATGAAGTTGGTCCGAAACACACACACACACACACACACACACACACACACACATTAACTCAATGTGGATGAAAGACCCAAATGTAAGACAGATAAATTTATAAAACACTTGGAAAATAACATAAAAATAAATCTTCATGACCTTGGGTGAGGCAATGGTTTCTTATATTTGATACCAAAATGCAACAATAAAAAATATGTAAATTGTGCATCATAAAACTAAAGAACTTTTGTGCTTCAAAGTAAATGGAAAGAAAACCCACAGAGTAGGAGAAAAGGTTTTGCAAACAATGTATCTAAGAAACTTTATGTCTATGATTTATGAAGGATGCTTGCAATTTTGGGGAGGGGGTTAACATGGGGTTAACATTGGTTCATAACATTTCATATATTTCAGATATTTCAGCATCTGTATAGCCTACATTATGAGCACTACCAAAAATCTAGTTTTCCATTTATTACCATACAATTTACTCCCTTTACTTATTTTACTGACCTCCTGTACCATTTCCCTTATAACTACCATTCTGCTATCAGAATCTAAATGTTTGTTTTTTTGCTTTATTTGTTAATTTGCTTTGTTTTTTATCTTCCACCTTTATCTTCTACCTCATATTCTACTTGTCTTTCTCTACCTATTCATTTTTTAATATAATCTTCACAAGATTTATGCATATGTTGTTGTAAATGGCAATATTTCATTCTTTTTATGGTTAAATAATATTCCTTTGTGTGTATACATATAAAATATAATACATATATGCATATACCTATATACATACATATATACTTACACATGTGTGTGTGTCTCACATGTTCTTTATCCATACACACATCAGTGGATGTTTAAGTTGTTTCCCTATCATGGCCATGGTAAATATTTCTGCGGTTAGCATAAAGGTTTATTTTTCCTTTCAAATTAGTGTTTTATTTTCTTTATATAAATACCTCAAAGTGGAATTGCTCAGTCATATGGCAGTTCTATTTTAACATTTTGAGGAATTGTTATACTGCTTTTCAGTTGCACTAGTTGCCAACCAAAACTGCACAAATGTTCACTTTTCTCCACATCATCACCAACACTGGTTATTACTTGTCTTTTTGATAACTATTCTAACAAGTGTGAGGTGATAACTCACTTATTGACTTTCATTCCCTTGATGATAGGTGATGTTGGACATATTTTCATATACCTTTTAGCCATCTGTATGTATTCTTTGGATAAATGTCAGTACAGATTTGCCCCTTTTATATTTTTTGAAAGTTATTTATTTCTATATATTTTAAATCTTTTTTCATTTTTGTACAATATGTGCTTTCTCCTCTCAGGTGTAGTCCCTGTAAAATTCCCACCACCAATTCACTCATGCAGCATCACCATGATGCCTTGTGCTCTTTCCTACCCTGTTTTGATCCCTCTTCCTCACCCTTAGAATGCCTCTCTGCAGAATGCCTCTGATTTATAGTTGCCTGTTAATTAATTATTTATTTTTCCTTATCCATTATTTGATTTCCCTATGCTCCTCTTATAAGTGAAACCATCTGATATTTTTCTTTTTACTTCTTATTTCACTGAGCGTATTCCCCTCCATCTCCATCCAAGTTGTTGTGAATAACATGAGTTTATCTTTTTTGTTTGTTAAATAATATTCCATTTTGTATATCAACCACATCTTCATGATCCAGTCATCTATTTTTGGCCTTTGCGCTGTTTCCAAGTCTTACCTATTGTAAATAATGATGCAATAAACACTGGGGTGCAGGTATCCTTTTGAATTAATGTTTGTATGCCCTTTGGGCTGATTACTGGGAGTGAAATTGGTGGGTCTTATGGTAACTTCATTTTTAGTAGCTTGAGGAATCTCCACACAGCTTTCCATAGTGTTTGAACCAGTTTGCATTCCCACCAGCAGTGTAGGAGAGTCCTTTTTCTCTACATCCTCACCAAAATTTGTTCTTTTCTAGTTTTTTTAACATGTGCCATTCTCACTGGTGTAAGGTGGTATCTCTTTGTGGTTTTGATTTGCATTTCCCTGATTATAAGTGGTGTTGAACATATTTTCATATACCTGTTGGCCATTTGCATTTGCTTTTGGAGAAGTGTCTGTTTAGGTCTTCTGCCCATTTTTTGATTGGATTGTTTACTTTGTTTTTGTTGAGTCATGTGAGTTCTTTGTAGATCATTGTGATCAGTTCCTTATCAGTTGTATGGAGTGCAAAAAAATTTTCTCAAATCAGTAGGATATCTCTTTGTTTTGGTTAATGTCTCTTTTGCTGTTCACAAGCTTTTTAGTTTGATGTAATCCCAGCTTTTTATCTTTTCCTTCACTTTTTTTGGTTTGGGAATGCGTCTTTAAACTTGTTACTGAGATGTATGTCATGTAGTGTTTTGCTTATATTTTCTTCTATATACTTTATGGTTCCAGGTCTTATATTCAATTTTTTAAAATCTATTTTGTGTTGTTTTTTGTGCATGATGTGAGTTAGTAGACTAGTTTCATTCTTTTGCATGTGGTGGTCCAGTTTTCCCAACACCATTTACTGAACAAACTCTTCTTTTCCCATTGCATATCCTTTGCTCCTTTTTCTATTAAGTCTATGAGGTTTCCATCCTTATTTAGGCGCTAGAGCCCTCTTTTATTTTTTTGTCTTGTTGATCTGGCCATTGGTAGAGTGGGGTGTTGAAGTCTCATACTACATATAGTGTGGGTTTCAATATCAATGAAGTGGGGGTGTTCCTTGCTTTCTTTTCATGGTTTATTAGTTTCTGTCTCTTTCTCCTCTTTTGAAACTGTTGTGCAAATATTGTTCTTGATACTGTCCCATAGGTCTCTTACATTGTCTTAATTTTTTAAATTCTTCTTTCTTTTTGCTGGTGTTTTTGGATGATTCCTACTACCCTGTCTTCTGTCTTACTGATTGGTTTCTCAGCCTCAGAAAGTCTAGTGATGAGCCTCTCTATTGGATCTTTCATTTCAACCTATATCATTCTTATCTCTGTGACTTCTGTTTGGAACTTTTTCATACTTTCTCTATCCTTGTTCTCTTTTCATTTTGTTCGTTCTTTGTTCTCTTTATTTCAATGAGCATCATTAAGACAGTTCATCTGAATTCTTCTTCCAGAAGTTTAGCCAAATATGTTGAAGTAGGGTTTATCCTCATGGTTTGTCTTGATCCACTGATTGGGATGAATCCTGTGCATCTTCATTCAGTTCGCTACTTTCTGATTGTTTCTGTGAAATAAGCTAGACTACTTTTCTTCCCAGGCCTACCGTAACTGCGTTTAGTTAGAATTTTAGTTCACAGTGTATTTGCTATGATGTTGGCCTTGGATACTCAGTCTCTGTTGATTGGATCCACATCTCCAATCAGAATAACTGGAGCATAAGAGTCAGCTTGGGGGAGTGCACTGGAGATACAGATGCATTGCTATTGCTGCAGATTTCTAAGGACATGAGCCTCCCTCAGTGCTGTGCCTGCTTGAGAGGAGGGAATAATCTGCATGCAATCACTGTCTGGTTAAGCAGATCAAGGCAGACTCCTGCAGTAGTGCTTCTCTGGAAGCCCCAACCTGCAACTAACTCTCGCTATAGCTGCATTCTGAATTCTGCAGATTTGGGAGGGTAGTGCCTTTCCTCTGAGGCTGAGGCTGAGGCTCAGGTACATGAAGGAGTAGAAGGAGAGAGTTGTGGACCCCAACCCTAGACAAAGTATTGTGGGTAGCTGTGAACTATAGGTATTCAGGCTGTTTGGGGTACTGCCAGAACCAAATAAGTCTATGATTATTATTCACATTCTCCTTCCTCATCTCTCTTGCCTGACTATGTTTTATTTTATCTACTTGCTTCCAGAGTCAAATGATAACTAAATTTGATGTTTTTGATGTGACCTAACTGGTATACAGAAGTGTGGCTATCACTTAAGATTACATTTTTCTGGCTTCAGTGCTAGTTACCGTTTGGGTTATCTATTTGTTGAAAATATCTCATTGTGAACTCTTATAGAGCTTAAATATGGTTAATATTCCCCATCGCATGTTTATTGTTGGGTAGTAAATACAGGTATTTACATTTATCTCTTTGAAATGCAATCACTTATAATTTGGACCTACACTTGTGGATCCTTTTTCACATGTTAGCATAATTCCTCTCTGGTTTTTGTCAGAGGCAAATTTAATCAGTATATCATCAATGTCCTTCCATTCTGTCTTCCGTATTTTTTAACATGTTTTATTTAAGAACTAGTCCATTAGCTTTCTTCAAAATAACGTTAGTCAAATCAGGATATTTACTTCTGTAACTACTATGTGTAAGTACTGTACTTAGGTATTACTAATTCATGTGACTGAATATTCATGGCATTTGCCATTGATGGCAAAGAGTGATGAAATTAGGCCTGGATGACTAAGAAATCAAAGTGTCTTTGTAAATATGGAGCAGATTTATAGTTGGCAGGATTTAAACATTTGTTGGGAAACTCCTGATGGAAGGAAATGGGCTTGACTGAGATTCCAATTTCTTCATATAAGTAATCTGGGTAAATGAATTATATTGGATATTTGAGGACCTGGAGTCTCTAACATCACTTTTTGAGATTTCTTCTATTCATTATATCTATTTACTCTCCTTTTAAAAGTGTTCTATCCATATACATATGTCAAATTAGTGTTATACACCTGAAGTTAGTGTTATTTTGTATTAATTATATCTCAGTTTTAATGTGTGCTGTCCTAGCCATTAGGTCATAGCATATAAATTTCATATTATTTATTAAAGTGTTTCTAACCTTTGAAAAGCTGTATACACTAGATAATTGTTATGTTTGAATAGGTGTCAATAAATTGAACAATTGAATGAATGAATTTATGCCTTTGAATGTGGGTGCTGTTAATTTGAAATATTAATTAATGAAAACATATTCTTTACATTGGGTGTTTCTTGCTGAAACTAAGTTAGAAAATATCAGTTATTTTTTAGTTAAAGTGAAGAGCAATAAAATTTTTAAGTTCCCCAAATAGAATTTTACAGAAATATTTATATAGCCCACAGCTAAGTGAATTTTCTAAAACTCCCCATAAGGTGAGATCACGTACACCATGTCTCAGTACAGAAGGTTTTTTTTTTTCCAATCAGTTATCTCTCTAAAAATAAAACTGGTTTTGTTGTTAAAATTTGCTTTTTCCTCTTCATATAAGAACATTTCATTAATTTTGGTGAAAACCTTCCAGCAAGATAAGGTTAAATTTTCCAGTTTTCCAGTGGAATAAGATTCATTTTTTTGTGTAACCTATAGCAGCTAAGAGGTGAGTTGAATACAGACATGCTGTTTTAATGTTAATAATATTTTCTTTTCTTTTTTTAAATTTATTTATTTATGCATGCAAGAACTGGGGTATAGGCCAGAGGTGTGGGGTGGTGAGAGGATTCACTAGAGACAGAGTAGTAGTGGAACAGGCACATTGACTGAAATACACTGCTGAGGGGAGCAGCGGGCGAGGCAGGAGAGGTCTGCCGCACCATGTGGGAAGCTCCCTGGCCGGGGATGAAACTGTGCTGCAGGGGCTGCCGAGAGCTTCATAGTGCTGAGACAAGAGGTTGTGCCACCAGGGAGGCCCAATGTTAAGAATATTTTCAATCTAACCATAATTGTTCAGAGAAGAGCCCATAAGTTTGAATGTTGTGGGTATGTTTTTAGTAATATTGTCTCTTATTCTATTTAGATGTTTAGAGCCAGAGCATTGATGTTGTCCTGTGTAATCAGGCACACCAAGGATAACAGAAACTGAGTGTCAAGAGATGTGACCTCACAGAGATTCAATACTCTTCAGTGGTTCAATACTATTAAGTGGTTTATACTACATAGATAATGGTTCTCTTAGTCATTTGCAGCTGATTTAGTAAAAAGCTAAAGTGTGATTTTTCTATAAAATGAGATCATTCCATTTGAAATGAAATGCTGGAAGATCTTGAATGGGTCTAAATGAGGTTTTCTTCATTTAAAAGAAAAAAATTATTTTACTCTGTTATCTGTGCTTAACAGCAGTAATTGACAAAAATAAGACCAAATGAAAAAATATTTTTCTTCTAAATTAAGAAATATGGTATGTTTGGTCTTATAAAACTCGTTTTTAAGAGGTGCGGAGCTGAGTCTTAGTACATTTGTTATGATTGTCAGAAGTTGACAGAATTTTGCTAATAAGAGAATGAGAGCAAAAAGAAAAACCTCTTGTTGAATAACAGTTGTTAGAGGAGAAACAGATGATGTACTTTCTTTATTGTGTTTTACAAATTAATCACTGCCAATAGAAACTTGTTTGTGCTTGTAACTGAGTTAGCATTGTGCTTTGGCATTATTTCAGATTTGAAGGCAACTGGGTTTCGTCTGAAGCCTGGGTTCTAGTTCCGTTGAGTGGACTTGAGTGAGTCCTTTAATCTCAGTGGACTCAGTGTTACCTTCTGTAAAAAAGAATGTAAATGTGATGACAGAGAAATCTTCTCTTCCTAAAGCTGTATTTTTACTTTTAAGCCTTTTTGTATTTTTATTAAGCAAAGTGTTAACGTAAACATGGGAGTTAACTCCCAAATGTTTTAATGTCTCCCCAGATGTTTTCGTGTCCTGTTGGTAGGTACACATTTTAGTAGAAATATAGTCAGCACAATATTTAAAGAAGAATTTTATTTAATAAATTAAAAATGTACTGTAATGTCTTGAAAGTTAGATGCAAAATAACTGAAAATCTTTCTTGTACTTTCCCTTTAGGAATCAACATTTAACTAATATTTTTTGACAACTCACATGAAAGTAACATTAATAATGAGTTTTAATTTGTTCTGATTAAAAGTAATAAAAATTTGTGAATTTTGTAAAAGACAAAATAGTTTTGCCAGTTTTATTTCTGAGTAAAAGAAAATGGGCCAACTTTGTTTTTACACAAATTTTAATAATTGATATAATAACTGAAGAAATATGCTTATTATTAGACTAGTAGCAGATTTGTTAACCAGTTTTCTTTGGAAATTGTGATATTGTAGTTGTCAGTACTTTTTATATCTACCTTAAAAATATTTAACTTTGAAAAAATACTTGAATATTTTATTGCTATACTTACAATTAAAGTATCTGAAAAAAATCATACTTGAAACATAATCAAAAAATAGAAGAAATTATAGAAATTCTTCTGAGTAATGACTTGTATTCTTCAAAACATTTAAGGTAGTAGTATCAATTTTGAACAAACTTCCAAAAACTCTTTAATTTAGTATTTAAAGTGTTATCTTTGACATCTTTTCAGATTTTTGACTCATATTAAGAACCAGAGGGCATTATAAATACATCTAACAATAAAAGAGGTTTTTTCTAAACCATAAGTGCATGATAAACTTCATATATTTAAATTTACTTCTAACATTTTCCTGTAGTTAAATCAGATAAAACATTAAGAATACCGATATTTTCAGTTCATTTAAATTTATTTATCTTTATAGAGATAGTGAAAACATCTTTATCTTACTTGAAAGAGCTTTCATTTTCTTGTTTATTAAAATTGTTTTAGTGAGGCTTTATATATAGTTTGATTTTTTATTTGTGTTTAGTCATTTTTCTTCATATGAAGAATGCTAGAATAGCAACAACGATGCAATTAGTGGTGGGTAACATGACCAATTAATACACTAGTTTTATGTTTTAATGTATTTTTAAAATTTTTATTGGGGTAATATTTTTTATAATTGTTTGTGTGCACCCTTTTTAAGTACACACACAACCAAAGCACCTGTGGTTTACCACTTGGTCCATTGTGCTTCCTCCCTACCTTGCTCTCACCCCTTCCCCTCCTCTATTCCTCTGCATTTCTCAGTTCTGTAATCAAGTTTGGCTTTATCTTTTCCTTTGATTAATAGTTCCATATTCCATTTATAAGTGACACCATCCAGTGTTTGTCTTTCTCCTTCTGACTTACTTCACTTATCAGAATCCCATCTCTATCTCTGTGGCTGTGAATGCCAAGAGACTGTCTCTTTTGATTGCTTAGTAGTATTCCATTCTTGATCCACTCATCCATTTGGGGGCATTCAGGCTGTTTCTATAGTATGTCTATTGTAAATAATGCTGCAGTGAACATGGGAGTGCAATTTCCCTTCAAATTAGTGTTTTTGTCTTCTTTGGGTAGATACCTAGGAGTGGAATTGGTGGGTCATACTAGAGATCCATTTTTAATATTTTGAGTAACCTCCATAAGGACTGAACCAGTCTATAGAACCACCAATAGTATAAAAGGGTTCCTTTTATCACCACATCCATGCAAGCATTTATTGTTTCTGGCCTTATGATATAGGCTATTCTCACAGAAGTGATGTGGTTTTGATTTACGTTTTGCCAACAATAAGTAATAATGACCATTTTTTCATGTTCCTGTTTGCCGTCTATTTGTCTTCCTCAGAGAAGTGTCTATTTAGTGCTTCTGTCCATTTTTTGTTGTTGAGTTCTTTGTTTTTGTTGCATTGCATGCATTTTTTTGTAGATCTTTGCTGAGCCCCTTGTCAGACATATGGTGTGCAAATATACTCTCCCATTCAGTAGGATGACTTTTTGTTTTAGTTATGGTTACTTTTGTTGTGAAGAAGTTTTTTTAGTTAGAAGTTTATGTTTTTTTGCTTTCCTTGCTGTTCGGGATGAATTCAAAAGGACATCACTGAGGCTCATGTCATGAAGTATTTTGCTTATCTTTTTTTCTATGTATTTTATATCTTCAGGTATTGGCTCCAGTTCTGTCCATTTGAGTTCTATCCACAGGATGTGAGACGGTGGTCTAGTTTCATTCTTTTGCATGTGGCTATCTAGCTTTCCTAGCACCATTTATAGAAGAGGCTTTCCTTGCTCCATTGTATACTCTTGGCTCCTTTGTTTAAGATTTGCTGTCTGCATGCATGTGTGTTTATTTCTGGGCCTTTTATTCTATTCCATTGGTTTGTGTGTTTGTATTTATTCAATTACCATAATGTTTTAATTATTATAGTTTTATAGTATAATTTGAAGTCTGGAAGTATAATGCCACCATCCCCCGCCCCTTTTTCTTGGTCAGGATTGCTTTGGCTATTCAGGATTTTTGTTGTTCCATATGAATTTCAGTGATGTTTGTGCCATTTCTTTGAAGATTGCTATTGAAATTTTTATTGGATTGCACTGAATATGTATATATTGCTTAAATAGGATAGCCATTTTGACAATGCTGATTCTCCAATTCATGAACAGGGGGTATCTTTCCATTTCTATATGTCCTCTTCTATTACTTTTAACAGTGTCTTATAGTTTTCTTTGCATAGATCTCTCACCTCCTTGGTTATATCTATTCCTTGGTATTTATTTTTTTCTCTTTGTGATTTTAAATGGGATCATTTTCTTTTCTTATAGTTCATTTTTTAAGTATAGGAAGGCAACTGATTTTTATGTATTTATTTTATAACTTGCTACTTTGCAGAACTGATTTATTGTTTCAGTTAATTTTACAGTGGAGACTTAAGCATTTTCAAAGTATATTATCATGTCTGCAAATTATGTTAGCTTTTGTTCTTTCCCAATTTGAATTCATTTTATATCCTTTCCTTCTCTTGCCTAATTACTCTACGTGGAACAGTGGTGGTGAGAGTGAATATTCCTGTCTTGTAACAGATCTTAATGGAAAAGCTTTCATTTTTCACCATTGAGAATGATGTTAGCTATGGGTTTGTGATATATGCCATTTTCTTGAGGTAAGTTCCATTTATACTCAGTATCTTGAGGGGCTTTATCATAATGGGTGTTTAATCTCATTAAATGTTTTCTTGGCATGTATTGATATAATTGTATGGCCTTTACCTTTTTTGTTGATGATGATGTGTTGAATTATATTGATTGACTTCCAGATTTTGACCCATGCTTGTTTACCTGCATAAATCCTACTTGGTCATGGTGTCATCCAACAATGCATTGTTGGATTCAGTTTGCTAAGATTTTATTGAGGATTTTTGCATCTGTGTTTTTTAAAGATTTATTTATTTATGCATACAATGTTGGGGTGCAGGCCAGAGGTGTGGGGCAGTGAGAGGGTTCATCAGAGACAGAATGGGGAACACAACAAGCAGATCGACGGAAATACAGTGCTGAGGGGAGCAGTGGGTGAGGCAGGAGAGGTCTGCTGTGCCATGTTGGAATCTCTCCAGCCAGGTATCAAACTAGCATTGCAGCTGCCAACAGCTCCACAGTGCTGCACT
Source organism: Scalopus aquaticus (assembly GCA_004024925.1). Lineage (NCBI taxonomy): Eukaryota > Metazoa > Chordata > Mammalia > Eulipotyphla > Talpidae > Scalopus > Scalopus aquaticus. Next base: position 24,764 of record PVIJ01005298.1, read on the forward strand.
TCTCCCTTTGTGCCACCTATGTTCTTTAGGGAAATTGCTCTATAGTTTTCTTCTTTTGTGTGTTGTCTTTGTTTGGTTTTGGTATTATCATAATGCTGACCTCAAGATGTTTTTGGAGGTTTCATCCTCTCATTTTTTGGCACAGTTTGAACAAGATGGGTATTACTTCATCCTTGAAGGTTTGGCAGATTTCACATGTGAAGCTGTCTGGTCCCAGATTTTTGTTTTCTGGGAGAATTTTTATTAATGTTTGTATTTCCTTGCTTGTGATTGGTCTATTTTGATTTTCTGTTCTTCTCTGTTTAGTCTCCGATGGTTTTATATTTCTAAGAATCTGTCCATCTCTTCAAGACTATTGTACTTACTGGTATATAACCCCTCATGGTGGTCTCTTTTTATTCTCTAAATTGCGGCAATATCTGTTGTAACCTCTCCACTGTCATTTCTGATTCTGTTTATTTGCATTTTTTCATTTATGTATTCTGTAAGTCTAGCCAGTTTTGTCTCTTTTGTTAATTTTTCCAAAGAAACAACGTTTGGTTTCATTAATCTTTTGAGCTGTCTTTTTTATTTCTATTTCATTTATTTAAGCTCTAATTTTTATTATTTCCTTTCTTCTTCCTACTGGTTTTTGGTTTTGTTGGTTCTTATTTTACTAGTTCCTCAGATGGGAGATAAAGCTATTTATTTGAATTCTTTCTTCTTTCTTTATGTGGCCTTGGATTGAGTAATACCACTTTTGCTGTGTCCCATACATTCTGGAAAGTTGTGTCCTCATTGTCATTTGTCTCTGGGTGTTTTTGAGTTCTAGTTTGATTTCCTCATTGACTCAATCTTTCATTAACCTGTGGTTCAGTTTCCATGTATTGGAGGTTTTCCCTGCTTTCTTTTTGTAATTAATTTTTAGTTTTTTATCTTTATGGTCAGAAAAGGTGCTTGTTATTATTTTAACATTCATATGAATTTGTGGTACTTGCAACTCAATTCTGGAGAATGTTTCATGCACTTGAGAAGAATGTGTATTCAAATTTTGGGGGGTGTACTAACCTATAATTGTCTATTCAGCCTGTGTTGTCTTGTTCTTTGTTTGTTTGTTTTGTCCCTATTTATTCTCTGTCTAGTTGATCTGTTCATTGTTGAGTGTGGGGTATTGAAGTCTCCTACCACAGATGTATTTTGCCCTGTGTCTATTTTCAGAGTTAAATAGCACATTTTGGGGCTCCTGCATTTGGTGAGTATACATTGTTGAGTGTTGTGTTCCTGATATATTGTTCCTTTAATTATTATATAGTGTCCATATCCCTCTATTGTTCTTTTTTAACTGGAAATTTATTTTGTCTGATATAAATATGACTGTCCCTGCCTCTCTTTGTGTCCATTTGCTACAGGATTGTTTTCCAAAACTTTTTTCTAAGTCTATGTTTATCTTTGGAGCTCAGGTACATTTCCTGGATACAGCAGAAGTTTAGATTCTAGTTCTTAATCCAGGTATATACTTGGTGACTTTTAATTGGTGAGTTTATTCCATTTACATATAGAGTGACCATTATATATAAAAGTCTGTGCTGCTATTTTTATCCTTTGTTTTAGTGGTTCAGTATTTCCTTTTTCAGCTCTTGGTATACATTTCTCTCTTTGGTTTTGATCTGAGAGCTCCTATAAACATTTTTGGTGGGGTGAGTCTAATATTTTCTTTGTCTAAGAAGGCTTTTATTTCTCCTTCATAACTGCAGGAGAGCCTCACAGCTGTCCTGCTGGCAAGTTTTATCATTGAGTATTTGGAAAACATCTTTCCATTCTTGCCTGTAGTTTTTCTTCAGAGAAGTCCAGTGTTAGCTTAATTGTGTTACCTTTATAGGTTATATGCCTCTTCGCCCTTGCGAGCTTCAATATTTTTTATTTGTCTTGAGCTCTTGGACATTTCAATACTATATGTCTTGATGTATATCTCATTTTTGTTTAGGCATCCCAGGATCTTTCAGATTACTGGATTTGTAAAGTAATACCTTCTTCCAGTTCAGCAAGTTTTCCTCTGTTATTTCATTAAATTGGTTTTCATTTCTCTTCCCTCTCTTCCTACTCTGATATACCTATTATTCTCATATTCTCTTTTCTCATGGATTCAGAGAATTCCTCAGTGTTTTATATTTTTTAACTTCATTTTTCTTTTCTACCCAGATTCTTTGTTCATTCATATCTTCAAGTTTACTCATTTGTTCTATTCTACTTCCATAGCTTTTTCCAGAAATTTTCATCACCCCTGTTTTTCTTTTTATATCCCAGATCTCCATATTTTTCTTAGTTAGAGCTTCAGTTTTGATCTTTCATTATTTATATTTCCCATGACATTCATTTACTAATCTGAGTTTTCTCTGTATTCTTCCATTTGTTTTAAGTTTCTTTATTATAGCAATTTTGAATTTTGTCTGACAGGAAGAAAAACTCTTCCCTGTCTTTGTGTTTTGATTCTGAATATTTGTTCTCTCTGTATGGCATGTTGTTTCTTTGAGGACTTATGCAACTCTTTGTTATGTTTTTCCTTCACATACTTTATTTTTGGTGCTGCACTGCTGTGGATGACCTTCTGATGCACATGGCTCCTCCTCTCATGCTGACCCAGGTCCTGTGGTGGTTCTGGCTTGTCTCTGGACACTAGGTGGGGCACTCACAGGGTGGTGCATATAGCAGTAGTGGGCAGAAGTGGACAGTTAACACTAATTTGGCAGTGTGAGCACCAGTGTTTTAGTGTATTTTGAATTCTTTTTTTTTTCAAATATTTATTTATTTATGCATACAAGAGCTGGGGTGTAGGCCAGAGGTGTGGAGAGGTGAGAGGATTCACCAGAAACAGGCAGATTGACTGAAATACACTGCTGAGTGGAAAAGTGGACGAGGCAGAAGAGGTCTGCTGCACCATATAGGTCAGCCCCCTGGGCAGGGGTCAAATTCATGCTACAGTGGCTGCTGTTAGCTTCATAGTGCTGAGACTTAATCCCTTGTGCCACCCGGGAGGCCCTAATTTTGTATTATTCTGTTTGAAAATATTTTTAACTTTACAGGGATAAAAGGAACAAAATTATGTCAAATATAGTAATATAATGTAAAAATTATAGTTATACTTCATTAAACTGAATCCTGGAGCATTAATTATTAATGCTTATAAGATGTTTTTTGTTAAAAACTTTAATAAGAACTACAGAGTATTGCAACAACTTCTATTATTTTCTATAGACAGATGATTGTAGATTTGAGAGGAAACTATTGTTAAATGTATCGTTGGTTTTTTTATTAAATCAAAATGGTAAGGTATCATTTTATATTTTAATAGTATGAAGTCCAAGAGTGAGATGAATAGTAACAGATTGGGTATCTTTCAATCATAAACAAATATATAATAGATACTTATAGGTATATTTTTATAAATACGTATAGTACTTACATATAATATCTATATTGACCATTTGGAATATGTAGCCTTGATTTAAATACATAGTATATAGATGTACCTACATAATGTACAATATCTTGCATTTAGTTGGCGCATAGTAGATAATCAAAAATATTTATTGGGTAGTTTGTTTTCCTAAACTGGAATTATTTTATTTACTTTTGCTATGGGTGATTTTCTCAATTAGTGATAAAGCAATTTTCAAATATTGATAAAAGTTGATATGTAATGAACATTTGAGTAAGAAGCAACTATAGATACTTGTATTTAATAATTCTTCTGTCTCCCAGCTTTTCTACTCATTAGATTATTCATATTTCATAAGAAAGAAAGTATATGAAACAACTCTTTTGACTTTAAAATTATTTATATTTATATTGGGTTGCACCACCTTACAAAAGACTTTTCCATTTTTGCTAGAGAGTTCATTTTGAGAGAAGAAACTCCATATTTATTTTTCTTTTGAATATGTTTCTTATAGTAAGCAACATTTTTTGAAGTGCTTTCAAGAGGATTGTGTTAGAACTAGGCCCAGCTTTTTTTTTTTTTTTTAATATTGTGTTCATTTGTTAGGCAATACAGATTAAGACTCCTTTGGGTTGGTGACTCTCATCTCAGAAACAGGGGTTATCTTCATAGACCACCCTATTCTCCTTTTCAGTGGAAGGATCACAGCTCCATTCTTAAGAAAGTATTGAATGAGCAGTCAGTTTTTTGTGACTTGGCTTTTTTAAAAATAATATCCCCTTGAGATTTTTATTGGAATAGCGTTGAATCTATAAATTGCTTTTGGGAGGATTGCCATTTTGAGAATGTTAATCCTTCCAATCCATGAGCAAGGGATGTCTTTCCATTTTCTTGTGTCTTCTTGTATTTCTTTCAACAGTGTTTTGTAGTTTTCTTTGTATAAGTTTTTTTACGTCTTTTGTTAGATTGATTCCCAGATATTTGATTTTTTTGGTTTCGATTATGAAGGGGATGGATTTCTTAATTTCTTCTTCTTCAGATTGGGTGTTTGCATATAGGAATGCTACTGATTTTTGTGCATTGATTTTGTATCCTGCTACTTTACTGAACTGGTCTATAATTTTGAGTAGTTTTTCTATGGAGTTTTTAGGGTTTTGTGTATATATTATCATATCGTCTGCAAACAGAGACAGTTCAATTTCTTCTTTTCCTATTTGGATTCCTTGAATGTCTTTTTCTTGTCTATGGAACCACAAAAAAAACCCGCATAGCTAAAGCCCTCCTGACTAAAAAGAAAGAAAACAGAAGAAGTTCACTCCCTGATTTCAAACTATACTACAAAGCCTTAATAACTAAAGCAGCATGGTACTGGAACAAAAACAGACACAAAAACCAATGGAACCAAATAGAATACCCAGAATTAAAGCCGCATATCTATGAACAACTAATCTTTGACAAAGGAGCAAAGAAAATGCAGTGGAACAAGGACAATCTATTCAATAAATGGTGCTGGGAAAACTGGACAGCCACATGCAAAAAAAAATAAGCTAGACTACTGCCTCACACCCTGCACAAAAACCAACTCAAAATGAATAAAAGACCTAGATGTAAGACCTGAAACCATAAAATTTATAGAAGAAAATATAGGCAAAACTCTACATCACATACATCTCAGCAAAATCTTTAATGACACATCCCCCAAAGCGAAAGAAGTGAAGGACAAGATAAATAAGTGGAATTACATCAAAATAAAAAGCTTCTGTACAGCAAAAGAGACATTAACCAAAACTAGCAGACACCCTACCAACTGGGAAAAGATCTTTGCACACAGTAAATCCTAGATAAAGGACTGATATCAAAAATTTACAAGGAACTCACACAACTCAACAAAAACAACGCCAATAACCCAGTCAAAAAATGGGCAGAAGAGCTCAAAAGGCACTTCTCCAAAGAAGAAAAGCAAATGGCCAACAGATACATGAAAAAATGCTCAACATCACTTATAATCAAGGAAATGCAAATCAAAACCATTATGAGCTACCACCTCACACCTGTGAGGATGGCACACATTAAAAATATAGGCAACACAAATGCTGGAAAGGATGTGGAGAAACAGGAACCCTTCTACACTGCTGGTGGGAATGTGAACTGGTCCAACCACTATGGAAAGCTGTATGGCGATTCCTCAAACTGCTGAACATGGAGTTTCCATACGACCCAGCCATACCACTTTTGGGAATCTACCCAAAGGACACAAAAACACTAATCCAGAAAGATACACGGACCCGTATGTTCATTGCGGCACTTTTCACAATAGCAAAGGTATGGAAGCAACCCAGATGTCCAAAAATAGATGATTGGATCAAGAAGATGTGGTACATATACACAATGGAATACTATTCAGCATGGAAAGAAGATAAACACATGCAATTTGCAGCGACATGGATGGAATTAGAGGGGATCATACTCAGCGAAACAAGCCAGAAAGAAAGAGAAAAATATCAAATGGTTTCACTTATAACAGGACTATAGGGAAACCAAATAGGAGAGAGACACTTGAGGGAGTGGGGAGAGGGGGAGGATAAGGGCACAAAATGGAGTAGAAAAGAACACAAGGGACCGCGGAGATGGATCACGGGTGAATTGGTGGTGGGTTACCCAAGGGGAATACAAAATGCAAAAGATCTAAATAACAATAAAAGTATATATTAAAAAATAAATAAATAAATAAATAAAAATAATATCCCCTGTTTATTTTATTAAATAATAAAGTTACTTTTGAATATATTAATTTATTTGATAAATATATATACATACAACATGTTTAATAGATACATATCTTAAACATGTATATATTTAAGTATATGTGAATACATCAATTTAATTTTGCTTTTTCTACTTTTGTTGAGATAGAAGGGAGATCTAACATATTCCTTTTAGATTTGACAGATGTATATATTATAAAATGATTACCATGTAGTAACTTTGTAAGTTACCTCACATAGTTACTTTATAAGCATTTTTTCTTGTAATGAGAACTCTTAACATTTAGTCTTTAAGCAACTTTCAAATATATAATACAGTATCACTAACTTTAGACAACATGATATACATCACATTACATTTATCTTTAATTGCAATTTATTTTTATTTTTTAACTAGAGTTTTAGACATTTTTTTAATATGTATTTTTATTGTTATTTATGTCTTTTACATTTTGTATTCCCCTTGGGTAGCCCACCACCAATTCACCTGTGATCCATCTCCATGGTCCCTTGCGTTCTTTTCTATTCCATTTTGTGTGCTTTCCAGAGTTTTATACATTTTAATGCCCGTCATCCATTTTACCCAACCCCACAACCCACTTCAGGCAGCCATTAATTAGTTCTCTGTATTTTTTAGTTCAATTTTATAAGATTGGATATGTAAATGAGATTGTACAGTATTTGTCTTTCTCTGACTAATTTACTTCACTTAGCATATAGGCTTCAGGGTCCAACAGTATGGTCAAAAATAGCAGGATTTTCTTTTTTTATGACAGAAATACACACACACACACACACACACAGATGCACACACCTCTAGTATTGCAAAGGAAAACATTCCATTCTTTATGAATGGCCTAATATTTTGTATGATCAGAAACTTATTCTTGATACTGCAAAAGTAGTTTTTTTTTCCACTTCTCCAAGCAAAATGTGTTCACTAAACTACTTCAAAAAAGTAGAGCTGTCATCTGAGCTCCTTCTTTTTGTAAACTGACCATAGAGCTAAAATGATTCTTATTTTTGCACCTAAATGAACCCTTGGGCATCACATATCTGTAGCATAATGTTGGCTTAACCAAAATATCTGCTATAGTGATACACTAGAACAGATTTGACTTCCTATCAGATAGCTAAAGCTCTTTTCTCTTTAGGTACATTCTTTATGGAAAGATACTTTTTTTTTAACCATCTGATATTTTTCTTTTTCCTCCTGACTTGTTTTACTGAGTATATAACTTCTAGTGCTATCAATGTTGCAACACGTGGCATGAATTCATCTTTTTAATTGCTGAATAGTATTCCATTGTGTATATATACCACATTTTTTTATCCAGTTATCTGTTTTGGGGCACTTAGATTGTGTCCATGTCTTAAATATGGGAAATAGTGCTACAATAAACATAGGAGTGCAGGTTTCCTTTCAAATGAATATTTCTGTGTTCTTTGGGTAAATTCCTAGGAGTGGGATAGCTGGGTTATATGGTAGATCCACTTACAGTAATTTGAGGAACCTCCACACTGCTTTCCATACTGGATGGATCAGTTTGCATTCCCACCAGCAGTGTAAGAAGGTCCCTTTTCTTCCACATCATCTCCAGCATTTGTGGTTGCCAGTTTTTTGTTTGTTTGTTTGCTTGCTTGTTTGTTTGTTTGTTTTTAACATGGGCATTCTCACCAGTGTGAAGAGGTTTTGGTCTTCATTTCCCTGAATATGTTGAGCATTTTTTCATATACCTGTTAGCCATTTGCTTTTCTTCTTTGGAGAAGTATCTTTTTACTTCTTCTGCCCATTTTTGGAATGGGTTGTTTTCTTTGCTTTTGTTGACTTGTGTTAGCTCTTTGTAGATCTTTGATATCAGTCTCTTATTGGTTGTATGGAGTACAAATATTTTCTCCCAGTCTCTAGGTTATCTCTTCATTTTAGTTATTATCTCTTTTGCTGTGCAGGAGCTTTTTAGTTCACTGTAGTCCCAGCCATTTATCTTTTCTTCATTTTCTTTGCTTATGGGGATGAATCCTCAAAGATGTTTCCGAAATGTATGTCATGAGTGTTGTGTCTATGTCTTCTTCTATGTATTTTATGATTTCAGGTCTTACATTCAAGTCTTTTATCCATTTTGAGTTGTTTTTTGGTATGGTGTGAGGTAGTAATCTAGTTTCATTCTTTTGTGTGTAGTAGTCCAGTTCCCAGCAGTATTTATTGAAGAGACTTTTATTGTTCCAGTGTGCATTCTTTGCTTCTTTGTCATAGATTAGTTGGCTGTATATGTGTGGCTTTATTTCTGGGTTTTCAATTTTATTCCGTTTGTCTGTGTGTCTTTTTTGTTCCAGTACCATCCTGTTTTAACTACTATGGCTTTGTATTGTAATTTGAAGTTTGGGAGTGTAATGCCTCCATTCTTGAGGAAATACTTTTGAATTTAACTCCTCAGTCAATTGCACTTTGCTTAATATTAAAGAAAAACATTAAGAAAAATAATTTTCCTTCTTTTTTTTTTTTTAAAGATTTATTTATACAAGCTGGGGTACAGGCCAGAGGCGTGGGGCGGCGAGAGGGTTCACCAGAGACAGAGTAGGGAGCAGAACAGGCATATCAGAAATACACTGCTGAGGGGAGCAGTGGGCGAGGCAGGAGAGGTCTGCCGCACCATGTGGGATTCTCCTGGCTGGGCGTCGAACCCTCATCGCGCGCTGCCAACAGCTCCACAGCACAGCGCTCAGCCGCTGCGCCACCAGGGAGGCCCAAGAAAAATAATTTTCTTAAATTTCTTTAAAGAATATTTATTTAGAGTAAGTATTGATTTAGTTCTTATATCCAAAGCAATAAAGAAAACTGAAGTTTCATGCAAATGTTTCTTATTTATTGGGAAGGCTAAAAGATCAAATGCCATGTTGATGCGTATGTCAGTATAGTGTCATTGTGTTGAAAAGATGTGCTGTATAGAACATGAGGCTGAAGAAATATGAGCCATCTGAGTCTTCTCCCACATCTTTGTTATTTGTGTCTTCTACCCATACAAAATATAGGCCAAGATGTTTTAGAAAGCGCTTTGTGACATTTCCTCTTTACTTTCTGTGAGGTCTAGAAGGTTTGTTTAGGGAGAGAATACATGTTATAGTAAAAAGATCATAGAATTTGAAATCATACTTACCCAGTTTTGTTGTTAACTTATTTTTAGAAATTTGTCATGAACACAAAATAGGATTCAAAAATGTAAAATTCTAAGACACTGTCTAACACATAGTAAACACTCAAAAATGATAGTATCAGTGTTACTCTTAGACTTGCAATAAAAGCATATTAAGTCAATGCTGTGTGTTCTCAAAAAAGCTCCGGGCTTTCCAAGTCTAATTTGGAGCATGAATATCAGAAATAAATTTTACTATAATCTAGATCAGTGCTATCCAATAGAATTGTTCAGAGAAGATAATGTGATTTAAATCTTCATGAATTTATTGAAACTTGTTTTGTTTCTCTAACCCAACATGTTGTCTATCAAGAATGTCCCATTTTCACCTGAAAAAAAAAAAAGTGTTGCTGGCTTTTGGTGGGAGGAGTGAAGTGACCTATAAATGTTTATTCAACTCATCAAATCTAATTCTTCAGTTAAGGCAGTCGCTTCCTTGTTGATTTTCTGGTTTGTTGACCTGTCCATTGATGAAAGTGGGGTGCTGAAGTCCCTTGCTGCTGCTGCTGTGTTGCTGCCAATGTCTATTTGTAGGTCTGTGAATAGTTGTTTTATATATTTTTGTGCTCCATTTGGTACCTATGTATTGATGAATATTTTCTTCCTGATGTATTAATCCCTTAAGATTTGTATAATGCCCATACCTATCCCTTGTTACCTTTTTTGATTGGAAGTTTATTTTATGTCATATAAATGTGATTGTCCCTGTCTTTTGAGGGGATTCTTTTTGCTTGTTGGATTGTTTTTCAGCTACTTACACTGAACCTGTTATCTTTGAAGCTCAGATGGGTCTCTGGAGACAGCAGAAAGTTGGGTTTTATTTTCTGATCCAGCCATCCACTCTGTGCTTTTTGATTGGTAATTATATATAAATAAGAATTTGCTACTGTCATTTTGTCTTTAGATTTCTGCTTCTAGTTCCTTGTTCAGTTTTTGGATGATTTTCTTCTCTTTGATTTATATACTAAAGGTCCTTTCAGCTTTTTTTATAGGGGTTGTCTAGTGTTTGCAAACTCCTTTAGCTTCTTTTCTTCTGGGAAAACCTTTATTTCTCCCTCATATCTGAAAATAAGTCTTATAGGATATAGTATTTAAAATAGCAGTGTTTATCTTTGGGTGTTTTGAATATATCATTCCATCTTCCCTTGCTTGCAATATTATTATACTAATGCTAAGTCTGAGGTAAGCGTGATGGCAGTACTTTTATAGGTTACCTGCTATTTCCGCCTAGTCACTTTTAATATTATTTCTTTTTCTTGAGCTCTTGATAGTTTTACTACTATGTGTCTTGTTGTAGGTCTCATTACATTTAGATAAGCAAATGTTCTTTTAATGTCATGGACTTGTATATTTAGTTCCTTATCCAGGTTTGGGACGTTTTCTTCTTTATTCTTTTTAATAAACTCTCTGTTTCTCTCTTCCTCTTCTGGAAAACCCATTATCCATTTGTTGCCTTCCCTAATAGAGTTAAATATTTCTTCATTTCTTTTCTACTCTGCGTTTCTTTCTATTCTTCAATGTGGAATCTTTGTGCATTATTATCACCAATTCAATCCTCCATTTTGTCTTGTTTCCAAAGCTTTTTCTACAATTTTTAATCTCACCTATTCACTTTTTTGCATCCCAAACCTTTATTATTTTCTTATTTAAAGCATCGATTTCTATTTTCTGTTCATTTTACTTTCTGAAAGTTACATCTCGTTAACTTCTTATATCACTTTGGTTTACTTTTCTTCCATTTCTCTGATTTTCCTTACTATGACTTCTTTTATCATGACAAATTTGAACTCTACATTATAGAAAGATAAATTCTTCCGTGTCATTATGATTGTGTGCTGGAGAGTTGTTCCCTCCTTGTGATATCATATTTCCTTGAGATCTCAAGGTGCCATTTGTCATATTATTTTCTGCTTGTCCATTTTGCTGTTTTAGGTTTCCCTATTTTTTAAAAGTATCTATAGCAGTAATTTAGAGAGTTTAACTACTTTTACTTTTATAGCATGTGGCACTGTTGTTTTATTTTATTTTTTTGGCCTTCCCCAATTTCCATGGTATGGAACAATTTTGCATTTGCTGTGTCAGAAGGTGGCTGGAAGGGTCTGAAGGGTTCTAGCCACTGGACTGAGGTGGGGAAGCTGGCTTATATTTGTAGAAACTCTGATTTTTCCTCCTCTCTCAGTTTTAGACTGGTAACTCTGCCATTTACAAGTTGCCATTGTGCTCACAAGGTAAATGCCAATCCCCAGTAGTGCAGGAGGAGCAATGTATTCTAATGCACTGTTCCTGTTCTTTTCATTGGTAACCCCACCTGCAATGAGCATTATAGCCCTGCCATACATTTTCCCTCAGTCAAGGCATTTGCCTCTAAGGTTTTTAGTTCTACTCTCCCCAAGACCCCTGGCTGAGCTGGCAGCCTGCAGATGTATCCCCATTCCCTGGACTGTCGCCACCTAGTGTTCCTCACAACCAACCTCCACATCAGTGAAGTGTGTCTCTGTTTTCTGTTTCTTTCTGTCACAGTATGTGTTCATCTCCAATATCCAAGGGGTATACCAGTTTTGCTCCAAGCTATGGGACTCTGTGTGTAGTCTGTGTCTCTCTGTGTTCCTCTGATTTATGGTTAAATGTTCCTCTCAGAAGCAAAGCAACAATCATCCTTTGACATGATCTTGGTCCCACCCCCGTGAAACTATTTGTAATTAATTTATGTAATACATGTATAGCATAGAAATACATACAGGATTTTATATATAAATATAAAATTATCTGAAGTATACAATGTTTTGAAAATGTACCTTGTTGCTAATGTGTGGAATATAAAATTACTAAACTAAGAATCAGATAAAAGCAAGCTTAATAACTAAACATGATAGCTTACTATAGAACTGAAGTATCAAGAGCAGGAGGAATAAGAACAGAGAGGGAAGGAAGCTTTATGATCTATACGATAATATAGATATATATGGGTGGAATATGGGTGAGTAAATGGTGGGTGCACTATGGTGGTAATACCTCATCAGGATACCCTAATATTACCTCAATTTAAAAAGGTGAATAAAATGTAAAAAAAAATGGTGCTTGTGAATCAACTTCATGGATTGAAACCAGAAGTTTTACTTTTTTATCAAGATGTGCAACAGAATAAGGAATGAGAACTAGTTGAATATTTCACAATTACAAGAATTAAGATTGTTTTCCAAAATGCTAGTTACATTTATATATGTGTGCAAGAGTATATATGTTTTTAAATTGTGATATAAATTAATTTCATACTTTGAATACACTGGTCAACATTGAGATTGTTACTGACTTTAGAAGACCCTAAGCTGTAGTGTCTTGGTGTGCCGAACATAATATAACCCTGAAAATTCTCTATTAGCTCTGGCTTTGAAAATATTTCATATAATTCATTTTATATGTTTCACTGTGTAAATGTATCCAGTAGGACTGCAACAACATCCTAAATCAGCCTAGAATAATGTAATATTGCATCGCATTGCATAATACCATCATGCACACATCATCCAGAATTGATTGCATTATTTTCTGATGTAGTGCAATACTACTGCCAGGCGGCTGCTGAAGTAAGCTGATGTCAGCAGTGCGCTGTAGAAAGCCCTGTCGTAAAGGCTGAGCATTGAAAATATTTCAGACTTTGTGCAAGACAGTTGAAGCTACTGTTCCATAGAACTGTTATTATTTTATCCATTTAGGAACAATACAGAACAGTAATGCCTCGAAAGTGCATTAACAGCATGGATACTTTCTGCTCTATTTGTGGGGAAGTGACATTTGCCAACCAGAAGAAAAGGATAAGTTCTCAAGTGATTAAGGCTTATCATCTCACTTTGGATGCAAGGTTGGTGACCAAGACAAGCCTTGGGCCCCGCATAGATGCTGTGCTACATGTACAATACAGTTTCACAGTGGTGAAATGGCAAAAGACCATCAATGTCGTTTGCTTTCCCCATGGTGTGGAGAGAGCCAAGCAACCACATAAAAGACTGTTACTTCTGCTTGGTTCCTCCTCTTTGTGGAGGAATAATGAAGCAAAAGAAATCGAGAATAGTCTGCCCAAACATTCCATCTGCATTCAGACCAGTTCCACATGGTGAGGGACTTCGTATTCCAGAACCTCCAGCAGAATAGTCTCTTGATTCATCTGATGAGGACAAGGGTAAGCCGACCTGTTCTCCTGTTCCATCAGCCTGCAGTGATCCAGATTTTCACTGTGGTGCATCATCAACCCCACACTCACTAACACAGGGGAACTAAATGATCTGGCTCGTGATTTGGACTTATCTAAGAACAAGGGAGAATTGCTAGGATCAAGACTCCAACAATGGAATTTTCTAGAAGAAGATGTCACAATTACTTTCTATAGAAAGCGCCACCAGCAGTTGGAGCCTTTCTTCAGAAAGGAAAGTACTCTGGTATTCTGTTCTGATATTGAGGGCCTCATGAATGCCTTAAAAATCACTCATGACCCACAAGAATGTAGACTATTTCTAGACTCTTCGAAACTGAATCTTAAGGCTATGCTTTTGCACAATGGAAACCGTCTTCCATCTATTCTATTCCTGAACAGCTGTACAAGAGACAAGCGAAGAAATCTAAGAAGTAGTCTATGACTTGATTTTTTACAGGTATTAACTGTAGGCCTATTACCATTGGCATGCATTTTGGGATGTAAACATCAATTTATTGCAGAGTACAAAAAAAAACTAGAGCAAAAATTAGAATTTGACTGTTACATTCATGTTGAGCACATGCAAATTGAGAGGAAGTGACTAATTTTATTTCAATAACATGACTTTTGTAAAAATTTGTTGACCTGTGCCTCCCTGGTGGTGCAGCAGTTAAGCGCTGCACTGTGGAGCTGTTGGCAGCGGCTACACGAGTTCAACGCCTGGCCTGGGAGATTCCTACATGGCGCAGCAAACCTCTCCTGCCTCGCCCGCTGCTCCCCTCAGGAGTGTATTTCCATCAATCTGCCTGTTCTGGTGAACCCTCTTGCTGCCCCACGCCTCTGTCCTATACTGCAGCTTGTATGCATAAATAAATAAATCTTTTTAAAAAAATTGTTGACCAGTGATATTGGTTTAAAAAGAATAGAAAAGGAAAGGAAAAAAATGATCGAAAGTCAATATCTAGTATATGGTATGGTGTAGAGGCAGACGACCTGATTTAACAGTTAGATTTATTTCTATGGATAATCGACCAGCACTTCTTTTTCTTATGACCCAGAACACCTGTCATTTGTGTTTCATGCAGTTATTTCAAAGGTAAATTCTAAGGTGATGTGCTATAGTAGTACTACTTTGTCATTTAAGATAGCTTGTCATTCATTTTATATTGAAAAACCTCATGACAGACAATCATAATCATTTATGCTCATGTTTATGAATCTCTTGTTCAACTGAGATTTCACTGATCTAAACTGCATTTGATTTATGGATCTGTCTTAGGTTTGGGCTATACTTTGGATTTGTTTCAGTACTACATGTGTTTTTCTGTGGTCCGTACAAAAGGAGAAGCAACTATACAGGGATGTTTTCTCATGGAGAATCAACAAAGTTGTTTCATAGCCAAACCTTATAAATGTATTGATGACTTAGGATTACTTTATAGCCATGAAAATTTGACCAAGTGAAATCAGATGGCCAAGCACAAAGTCAATGAGGATAGAGTGTGTTCCACTTCCAATGGAAGTGAATATTTGCTGAACTGTAAGCTATCACATCACCCTCACAAATATTCTATACAATTTTTTGTTAACTACTTCATTCTTTAAGAAAATAATCAAGTTTCAACCTGTATTTGAGGAAAGTTTCTAACACAATGAAGTGTCTAATGCATAGTGAAGCAATATATGTTGAGCAGACAAGAATATTTAAATACTGTAATATTCTAATAAGTATGATAGATATCAAATCCATAGATAAAAATAGCATGTTATGTGAAACAATAAACACAAGAAATAGACTATTGAGTGGAAAACAAGGTTGAAGTCTTTCCTTATATTCAGTAGATATTTTGGAAGGTGAAGTAAAGGAAATTTTCTAAAGCTTAGAGTAGAAGGCAAAGAGATTGAAAATACAAGCAAATTGAATGATTAATCCAACAGAGTCAAAAACCAATATCCAGGAGTTTTAGGAAGAGGAAATATTAAAATGTATGACATCAAGATAGCTTACAATAGTATTACAAGAGAACTTGCCAAACTAAAGAAAACAAGCTGACAGATTGAATAGGGCCCGCTCAAAACCCAGAATGAAGCATGAAAAAAGGCCCATTCTGAATTCCAAAGTTATAGAATTTCAAAATGTCATGGAAAATCAAATGATTGTAAATGTTTTTAGTGGGAAAAAGTATTAGGAATCAGAATATCGTAAGACTTTTCAATTGAAATATTAGAAGCTTGAAGATGAGTAGTTCCTTAAAAATCCTCAGTGAAAATTAATTTCAAAATAATTTTTATACCTAGTCAAGTTGTTGAGTGTATGCATAGAATAACAGCATTTACAGATATGCAAATATTTTTAACTATATTATTCATGTACCCTTTCTGATAAAAATTACCCGGAGAATTTGCTTCAACTAAAAAAGGGAGTGAACTAAAAAATAGGATGACTTATAAGCACCCAGAAAACAGGGAATTCTAATAGGAAGATGAGTAATGTCTGACTTAAGACATATTAACATACCAGGCATAGGTACCAAGAAGAATATATCTAGGGAAAAAATTTAAATGAACTTATCTGCTATGTTTCATTATTTGAAAATATTATTCATGGGTATTTGACAGATCTGCTTGAATATTTGGGAAAAATATGTTACCTAGAAATGTGAACTATTAAAACCTAGGTAGTTAGTTCCAGAAATAATAAAATATTATACAAGAAAATAAGGCTAAATAATGCTTGTCTCAGTAATGAACAATATTTCCATAATTATCACAATGTGTAAAATGGCCAGTAGGCACATGAAAAAATGTTCATAATCACTTATTATTAGAGAAAAGCAAATGAAGACCACAGTGAGATACCATCATACACATGTGAGAATGGCCCATGTTGACAAGACCAGAAACAAGTCTGGTGAGTCCTACACTGCTGTGGGAATAGCAAACATGTCTAGCCCTTATGCAAAACACTATGGATGTGTCTCAAAACATTAAATATGTATCTGCCATTTAACCCAGTAATTCCACTCCTAGGAATCTACCCTAAAATGTCAAAAATACTAATGCTAAAGGAAACTTGCACTCTCACATTTATTGCAACACTGTTTACTATAGCTCAACTATGGAAAAAACCTGAGTGCCCCAGCACAAATAAGTGGATTAAGAAAATGTGGTATATATACACAATGGAATATTACTCAGTGATCCAAAAAGATAAGCTCATGCCATTTGTGGCAACATATATGGAGCTTGAAAAGATAATGCTAAGTGAAATAAGTCAGAAGGAGAAAGATAAATACCAGATGGTGTCACTCATATGTGGAATATAAAGTCACTAAATTAACAGAAAAGACAAGCTGAAAAATTAACCCTTGATAGCTGACTACAGAACTGACGCACCAAGGGAAGGAAATGATAGCAGAGAGTAAACAAAGAGGGAAGGAAGCACAGTGGTCTGTGTTGGTGGAATATGAGTGAGTTGCTGGTGGCTGTACAATGGTGGTAATACCTGATGGGGGTGCCCAACTATTACTTTAGTTAAAAATTAATTAATTATAAGAAAGTAAAACTCATTATTTACTATGAAAAAAAATCATCACAATGTAATAAACTGCTACTGACTAATGATTTAGCTAAAATTGCTACATGGGTCTTCAGTATGTTGAATGTGTGGTATTAGACCTTAATTGTATCCTATGCTTACAAACATAAGATGTCAGTAAATTGTGTCTAATATTTCAAAATCAAGAGGTAACATTATTAGTAAATGATTTAAAACTATGAGAATAAATTCCTGAAGAGCAGAAGACTGTGCCCTCGAGGATTAGCGTAGGAGATAGGTGACAATACATAGATACTGCCCTTCCTTGTTATGAACGGTTTAGTATTATGTAACTAATTAAATTAAGTACATTTGGTAAATTACTTAAATTAGGTACATTAATCTGATAAGGAAATTTAATAAATAATAAATAGTTACATATGGCCATGAGTAAGAAAAAAAACTTCTTAACTTTATAGATGAACAGTAATGGATCTCTCTCCATAGGTCATCCTTTCTGCTACTCTCCTGAGGTGTAGCCACTCTAATAGTTTTTATTTATAGTTGTTCTGATGGTCAAGAACATGATTTGAAGTATTAGTAAAGTGTAAAGGCATATGGACTTTGCACAGTTAGCCAAAAGATAGCTTTATAAAGCTGTATTATAGACATCACTAGTTAAATGTGTCATCGAGAGTAATGCACAATTGACCTCTGACTGTTGGTCTTTCATTTGAACCAAATAAGCAGCCCTGACCTAGTTGGGTGAAGCAAAGAGTTATCCTGCCAGGGTGAGCATGGCATTTCTGGCAAGAGATTACTTTTCTAACGGTTGGGGTTGGTGCCATAGCAGATTTTCCTTACTTAGAAAGTAAGTGTTGAACCTTGATTCAACTGGTTAGATTATTTGTTGATTTTGATTATCTACACCAATAAGCTCTTCTGTTGGCATAGGTTATCGGAAGCAGGCAGTACTTTTCCATCTTTCCTAACAAAAATACTTTTTTGCATTTGAAATTATAATAAAGTTTTATTCAGTTTTCACTAAAACAGTGTGATATGGGGTACATTTTATTGAATTTTATCAAGAACTCTAGTGCCCATTGATAGCCATATATCCACAGACAGTATTTTTTTTTCTCTTTATCATTTATCTTGAGCAATAGCTAGAGAAAAAAATCAGCAATTATAGCGATACTGTCTTTTATGCAGCTCTTACTGTATCAATATATGTCAGGCAATCTGCTACCTACTCATCACCTCACTTAATTTTTCTGATAGTTTTAGGATCCTGCTACAGTTTTATCACTCCCATTTTAAATCTAGGAAAATGGATAACAGTTGAATGAGTTGGCCAAGGTCACAGAGCTGGAAAGTGACTGAGCTTTGTCTGAAACCATGGTTTGTGTTGACTCTCGGGCCTGTGTTCTTTAGTTTTGATTACTGGCCTTTCAGTGCATCCTTCACTTTTTATTACATGAGAATAAGAACGTAGTTGATCTATATTTAAAACCTAGTTACTAACATCATAGTGTCTAAAATTGTTACATCTTTTCTATTAATGTCATTCTGTATCTTCTCAATTCAAAATTCTGGAGTAATCTTTGCTGACTCCAGTATCTCTCCTTTTGTTTCTATATACTCATCATGGTCTCTATATTTTTCTGTTTAAGTGTCCTCCTATCTGGACTATTGCTTCTATCTATAGTCTTCCTTCAACCAGTGTCTGCCATCTTAAATTTACTGTAAACTTTAATCTGGTTTTTAACACTCAGCTTTTCTCATATCGTATACCTGTTTAAAGCACTAACATCTCCCCATTATCTATAAAAAAAACACCATTTATTAGTCTAGAATTCAAGACCTTTCATAAAGCAGTATATTATTTCATCAAGTTATGTGCCCTTATTTTCCTTCTTTCACAGTTTTTTTTTTTGCCCATGTTAATATATCCCTAATTTAGCCTATTAAAACATAGATTTTCTCTACTATCATTTGGTGTTTTTTGTTTGTTTTTTAAAGATTTTATTTAATCATTTATTTCTGCATAGAAGAACTGGGATGTGTGGCTTGGGTTGGGGGGGGAAGATTCACCAAACACAGAGTGGGGAGCAGAGCAGGCATATCTACTGAAATACGATGCTAAGGGGAGCAGCAGGCAAGACAGGAGAGGTCTGCTGCACCATATATGGGTTGACTCCCTGGGCAGTGGGCCACGGTGATGATAGCACTTAGACTTAACCCCTAGGCCACCAAGGAGACCCTCATTTGGTGTTTTTTTATATGCTTTACATATTGATAGTGTTTTTGTGTTTGCATGTCTCATTTCCCAACTGGATTATTAACTCTGTGTGTAGAGATGAAAAATTTATATTTACATAATATTTAGTACAGTTTCTTTCCTGTAGCAATGAGTAAAAAAAAAAAATGAATTACTGAAGTTTTAAAGTCAACGTATAATTCCAATTGTATGCTTGTTTGCTTTTGTTGGTTTCATAAATGTTAGATAAATAAAATTTTTCTAAATTTTTAATAGATCTTTATATTATGTTTTTCCATCTCATTAATTATATTTAATGTGATTGGAAATATATTGGTATGACTTCAGTAGTTTAAAATAGTTTTTTAATCATTTTCATTTCGTATTCTAATCCTGTATCTAATCTGAAAGATACAAAATCTATTCCAAATTAAACCAACAGACTCATTATTACAAAGGTTTTTTTTAAATAAATAATATGTGAGAAATTGTAATGAGTTGTTTTATTATATTGTAGTTGTTTTATTATATTGTTTGTGGTAGAGAGTTTTGATGGAGTTAAAGTGAATAATTGTGTCATAAATGTTGATAAATGAATTATTTTGTTTCTCTTACCTGATGTGTTAAATATATTTGAGATTCAAAGTTACATGAGGAAATTTGAAATGTACTGAAATGCTAAGTAGAAAATATTCCACTTAGACATGATTTTGTTTTCCAAAAGGGGATTGTATATATACTTTCGTGTAATAAAATTGATTATTGCTTTCTGCTGAATTCGAAGGTGTTTCTGACCTTTACTTTCCCCTTTTTTGTCTTTCTTATTTTAATAGTCTAAATATTTATCTTTATCAAAATTACACATTTTGATATTTCCACTTTCATGTATAAATTATTTAAAACTTTTTCTATACAAGGTATTTTTACTTTAAAACATTTGAATTTCAGTAAGATAAGGATAATTTCATCCTGAGACCAAAGTATAAATGATCATGAATTTTTTATATACTTTAGATATTCATATTTATTAATCTTAGAGTCCTTTTGTTGCCTTTTTAAAATATACTATTTTATCTCAGAAAACAATACATTCTAAATGCCTAAAAATTCTCATGCTGTTACCCTTAATTATCCTTTCAAGATAATTTGAACATCAGAATGATGTCTTCTTTTACACCTCATATTTTTTAAGACATCTCAAATTATTTTGTTCTTTTATTTGGTTTTCAAAACAACCAAACTAAAACATAAATATATCTTTCAGAATAAGAGTAGCACATTTGTTATAAGTTTACTACATGTGTATGATATAATTTCAGAAACAAACAAAAAAAATGTTGCATTTTAAAAGTAGTGAAATTTTAAATTAATTTTTTTAATGGGACTGAGCCCTATATTGAAAGTGCAGATTATCCATTTTGACTGCTCTCATTTAATCACTTCATTTTTTAAATTAGACTTCATTTTACGATCCAAAAATACCTCACTAATGTGCATTTTTGGCTGTGCTAATTCCCTTTGTCGTAAGATGGAAGCTAGCCTAAATTTTCTAATAATTTTCATCACATTAAAATTCATGGCAAAAATAAAAATGAGATAATTTTGAATTCAAGTGAATACATTTTATATGGATGCCTTTTCCCTCTTCTCTCTACCTTAGGAAATAGAGATATTGAGATCAGAAGTGAGTGAAAGCAAGCAACATTTGGAACAGGAGCAGCAGAAGGCAGTCCAGGCCAGAGAGGAGTGCCTGAAACTGACAGAACTGCTGGGCCAGTCCGAGCACCAACTGCACCTCACCAGGTACTCCCTAATCTCATTATGGACCGTAGCACCAATTTTATTCCACAGATTTCTGCCACAGGCTTCCAAACAGTTGTTAGAGTTAGTCTTAGTCATTCAATTCACACACAGCTTTCAGGCATATTAAGAAAAGTGGAGATGTGGTAAGCAAAACACCCAGACATGTGAATGATAAGTGTGTCAGGGATTTACTGATATATTACAAAACCCTTCATCTACAGTGCTCAAATATTTAGGTACCCTCTATCAATGTAAGCAAAATGACATATTTCTCTTACTAGCACCACTACCTCGCTTATTAATTCTATGTTTAGAAAAAATGTTGAACTGAAGAATCTGAGAAATGTATCTAGGGAAATAATCAAATATTATCAGAGGGAAAACACCAAATAAAATACATCTTATGATGCAAATTGAGATGGAAATGAAACAAAATAAGAAACCTGAATGCTAAGGAGGTGTAAAATTTAGAGATGAAATTGATGGGCACTGTGTCTGTCTAAACCATTATTATAATCAGGCCTACGCCATCATGGTTTCAATTTATGTTGTTTCTGACATGACATATTATGTGATCATCATTGTCATATAAAACTTTGGTAAGCACTTAGCTCAGCTATAAGTTATAAGAAGACATTTTAGGTAGCAAACATTGTGTATTTTGCTATATTGAATACACACACACACACAAATATATGCACAAAGAGAGAAATTCAAATATAGATTGTAGGTATTTCATGTTACCTAAAAGTGACTTCCCATGTTCAGTTTTAGTAAATTTTCAATGATCAGTTCAAGTCTTTGGGTTTGTTCAATTCTTAGAGTTTTTAAGTTTTTAGAGAGAACTTTGTTTAAATACACATGTAAGTATGATATTTGGTTTGCTGCATAAATTAGAAAAACAGTGGTCTTCTAATCATAGTAATATGTTGAATTTAAACTATGAAAGGGAACTGATCCCTTTTACATTAAATATGACAATGTAATTCTAAGCACGATATGATAACAGATGGAGAAAAGCGCCACTTGAACAGCCTGCATTTGGAGAAAAAATATTCTAGAGGTTGGTGAACCTCCCAAAGTTTTGGGTTAGTGTTAAGATACCTCTAGTTCTGTTAAAAATCAAACTTTTTTACAAAGCATTTTGTTATGATTATATCCAAATGGTTTGCCAACTTCTAAACAACGAAAGAAAAAGGGGAGAGCAGAGAATGAGAGTGAGAAAGAGGAAGAAAGAAAAGAAAGCAAGTGATTTCTACCTGTCAGATATCTGGAAAAAATTCCAGTAGATGAAATGCTTTTATGAGAAAACATTTCTTAATACTGCAAAATAGTAACTGTTCTTTTAATGACCATTTAAAGTTTTATCATTGTAGAACTGAGGATGTAATGTTGATAGTGTTCCTATGGTTATTTGTTTTTGGCAGTTTTGGAATTTAGCTTCATCATGATTGTTAATAGTATTTTTTTCTGTCAGACTTCTGCTGAGAACCAACCATTTGTGCGCTAAGCACTACTAAACCACAGAAATGGGACAGCTTTTAAAGTCTCAGTGTGACTGAGCTTTAGTAAATAAATATTAATGCTGTTTTGCCTCTTTTGCCATTCTGTCTTATTCAGAGTTAATTTCCAAAGTCAAAGTTCGTAGAGTGTTTTCTTGTGCAGTATCAATTTGTACTATCTGACAAGACAATTTCTTGCAAGTAGAGCATATTAAGATGCAGCAATTGCTGAAAATGGAGTAATGGTAGTTAATTCCTTTGTTCTTAAGAAAAATGGTTTAGCTTGGTTACATAGAAAGCTTTTCTATTGCCCCTTATTTATAGGAAGTCTACAAAAATGTAAACCTAGTTTTATAGAAAATAAAATTTAATTACCTATATATTGAGTGTAGTACTCTTTTGTAAACATTTTCACTTAGTGTATGTCTGTGTTTATAAAATACACATTCATAAATTTAAAGATGACAGTTAAAAATGCAAGGAAATGTGTATATCTCTTTTGTACTGAAAATGTGGCATGGCTCTTAGAGTAAGTATTACTGACATACTTTTTTGGGGTTTTCTTTCTTAGAGTTTGTATTTCCTCACCATTCTTTATTGATTTAAGATATTCAAGTGTGTGACTGAGAAACACTCTGTATTTCTTTTCCAGTATAGATCAACTGAAATAAATAAATCCCACACAGGGATTTTATTTAGTCTCAACATTTTAAATGGCATATTCTATATAAAGTGTAAAATTACATATTAAAGCCATATTATAAAGTAATAAAAAATAAGGATCCAAATTTTCAAAGGCAAAAATAATTGAAAACTGAAGTAGAAATTTGTAGAACAAACTGAAAGAATGGCTATTCACTTTTTTGACATCCCCATATATTGTCTGATTGGACTTCAAAATAGAAAGTAGAAAATAGAAAAAATGGAAAAGGACCCAAATGATGAGCATAGCATTTTTTTTATTGA
The DNA here is from genome assembly GCA_004024925.1 of Scalopus aquaticus. Lineage (NCBI taxonomy): Eukaryota > Metazoa > Chordata > Mammalia > Eulipotyphla > Talpidae > Scalopus > Scalopus aquaticus. The sequence goes on from PVIJ01005298.1 coordinate 48,393, forward strand.
GCATCTACTATCTTTTAAATATGTTTGCTAGACCCCAGGTGTTAAAGAAAAAGGTAAGATTTGATTCCTACCCTTAGGTTGCCCATACTCTATTAAAAGATCTGGATCTAAATATGCAATTATAATAGTATGTAGTAGTAGTACAAGGATAGAAGTAAAGATTACCACAGGAGCACGTAAGAAAGAGAATTGGTTCATTCTGCATTGGAGATAAAGATGATTGTCAGGTAAAGTTTTCTGGAGGAGGAGATGTTTGGTAGCAATGTTGACTAATGAATTCATGAGCAGGAGTTCTCAAAGTGGAAAACGTTGGTATCGGGGCCCAAAGTAGAGGGAACAATATATGCAAAACATAAATATCGGAGAGAACATAAACTCTACAATGAGATTGGGTGTTTGGCAGGAGATAAGCCTGGGTGAGGGGAGCAGGGACCAGAGGAAGGATCTTGTGTGCCACATCCTGGAGTTTTGATCATTCTACGAGTAATGGGTTACTTGATATATTTTAAGCAGACTGTCAACATGTTCAAATATTTGGGTTGGGATCCTGACTTAAATAGAAGTTTTGAGTGCAGTTTGGAGAGTTGATGTGTAGGAGACATGAAGACCAGCTAGGATAGTCAGCAGCTACAGCTCATAGACCAAATCTTGTTCATAGATTCATGAACTAGGAATGGTTTTTGTATGATTCTTGAGCTAAAAGCAGTTTTATGTTTTTTACCAGTTGGAACAAAATAAAAACAAAACACAAAAAAGGTAATATTTCGTGACACGTAAAAATAATACATACTCAAAGTTTTATTGGACAGTCACAGTAGTCCTTTATGTGTTGTGTATGGGAGCGGCACAGCAGAATTGAATATGGTCCTCAAAAGCTAAAATATTGACTATCTATCCTTTACAGAAAAAAGTTTAGCTAACCTTTCAGGAGGCTGTTTAATTCAAGTAAGAAATCATTTGAACATTTGAATATTGAGAGATTCAAATATGTATGTGAAGAAAATAATTGAAAGGCACTGTGCATATAAATTGGCTGAGGGAGAGATGATTGGTGGGGAACTCAATAAGAATTTAAGTTCAGTAGTCCAGGTGAATGAGACTGAATTCCTGGGCAGTGGCCTGTAAAACAGAAAGGGAACATCTATAAGAGGCATTCAGGTAGCAAATAAGATGCCTCCGAGGTTTCTAGCTTTTATTAACTGGATGATCCATCAATCCAAATAGGGAACTTAAAAGGAGTAATAGAACAAAATAATACACTTTTTATTTGGGACTCTGGGGTCTAGTATAAGTCTAGTGTGAGGAGCAAGTTCATGCGTAGAGGCTTAGATCTGGATGCTTTCACTTAAAGGTACTAGTTAGAGCCAACAGAGTGGGTGAAAACTCAGAAGATTCTGTTTTTACAGTAGGAGTGGCAAAAGAGCCACCAGAGGCAAAGAGACTAAAAAGGGATTTCTAGTGTATATAAGAATGAATAAAAATGCATCAAAAGATGCTTTGGTGATATAACAATTAAAACAGTGTGCTTTTCTTAGGAGAGGACCCCATACATCCCAGGGCTGAGGAAACTGATTTTTGGTTTCTTCTCCCAGGCATTCACTATCTTTGCAACTTTTAACCAGTAATTTAATTCTTTGAACCTGCTTATTTACCTGTAAAATGAGGTTTGACTAGAAGATTTCTAAGTTTCAGACAACCCATCACTGAGTTCCTATTTTCAGATATTAGGCATTTGAATTGCTTGGCCTCTCATTTGTTTAAGTTGTTACCTTAGTTTGAACTTCAGAGCGTTTTTATAGAAATATCCTTTATACCTGTCATTTACAGTCGTCACAATTTAGGCCCTGCTGACCTCTGGCAAGGGTTATAAAAACAATCTCTTAACATGTCTTCCAATCTCTACTGCTAAACCACACCCAGTGAGCTTTCATAAGCACTGCCTTGTCTCCGTCACCTTTGTGAAAACTTTTCATGGTGCTGTGCCATGTTGACTGTTACAGAAGGTCCAAAGCACTCAGCTCTAAAGGCTCCCCTTAAGACTCCCAACCTTCCAGTTTCATATGATCACTACCAATTTCATCTTCCCACATGCTGATTCCAGTCAAATTTAAGTAGTAGATGCATTCCTCCTGCCCACCCCCACCACCACCTTGCTCTTTTGGGTTTTCCTCTCCTTCTGCTGTTCTCTACACACTGAATAACCCTTTTACCCTTTCTCACCCCTTCCAAGTCTCTCTGAAATCCTGATTTTTCCATCTCATCCTCCCTGATAACCCCTGCCCAAAAGGGTGCATGTCTCCCTCAGAATCCTTCTTCCTGCTTAAAGTTAAAGGTACTTACTATTTCCTCAAAGCAGGAAAAGTGAAAATCTGAAAAAATGAATCACTACTCTGAAGTTTTTATGTACCTTCCTTCCCTTTGGAAAGTATTATTCTTTACGTGGGGGGAGAGATCTTGTTAATATTGTATTTCTCATAGCACCTAGCCCAACACTTTGGAGAGTCAGAATTAAATATGTCATTGTAGGAGTGATGAGTATAATTGTAGATTTTTGACTGTTCATTCAAATCCCAATATTGACATGTAAATAAATATGCATATACACATATAAATCTCAGATAGATCCAGAGTAAAAAAATGTGAAATGGAGATAAGACTGAAAGTTTTGATTGGGAATTTTGTTTATTTATTTTTAACTTTGTGTGTGTGTGTGTATAATTAAGTATAGTAGAATTAAATGATAATCATTCTAATAATGCAAGTAGGGTTGGTAAAACGCACCACACTTGCTCACTTAAACCTCCCCACACACACATACACAGGGCAAAGGATGATAGAAGACAGAATCAAAATAGCCTTAGATGCTGCCTTTCATGAATTTTTGGCTAGTGGGGAAGAAAAGAAAATACATAAGATAAATGATAAGGTCAGAAAGGATACTTATAAAGTATTACAGAACAGAGGGACAGATCATTTTGTGCTAATTCTGGTGGCATTTGGATATAGAAAATTGGAAATGAAGGTCATTCGATGTAGGGAAACAATGGCATTTGGGAGATGCACATGTATAAATGAGAGTTAATAGGTAGTAGCTCTAGTAGTCATCGGTGACTGAACTGAGCTGAGTACTCCCAATAGCTTTCTAAGGTGCAAACTGTTGTTTTCCCTGTTTAAATGAGGAGACAACCAAGGCTCAGAGAAGTAAAATATACCCAGTTAAGGTCACACAGTTCATATGTAATAGAAGCAGGTTTTAAACTGGAACAATTTGCCTGCAAACCTTGTACCCTCATTCATCAGTCTATAATTCTATGTAAATTACTAAGGAAATGGATTAATGCAATTGTTTCCAAAGAGACAACTGGGAAAATCATTAACATAAATTTATAATAGAAATGTGTTAACTGCTCCCTCATACACTAATACAAACACATGTGTGTGAATTTTAGTCTTAGCCTTTTCCTAAGAAACTGTTCTTTGGATCATTATTTGCTTTATTCTTTAACTTCTTTACTTCATTTTTGCCAGGTAGAAAGAGAGACTTTTGTTACTAAAGAGTGAAAATTTCTTCAGATACTTGTTTTTGACATATCCAAGGTTTAAATCCTTCTCAGTAAGACTGCTACTTACATGCATGTGGACAGATAACTTTCTGATATGACATAATGAAAACAACCATTTCTAAATGTTTGTGTGACTTGTTAACTACTTATTGAAGCATTCTTTTCCAAACTTACTGTACATTTATCAAAACATATTCTTTTGAATTCTGCTTCTTTTTCACAGATCTGATTTGGAAGGGGATGACTGTAGGAAACTTCCTTTTGTTTATCTTCTATAAACTTTAGAACTTGAATTGTCCTAAGTACAAAGAGGAAACTGACCTGCCATCAAATCTGCAAACTCTGGTTTAAATCAGCAGAGCCTACCATTAAATCTTTTATTTCCCCTTATATATAAGTGGTGTTTTAAAATGACATGTAACTTGAAGAATTTTTCAGGAACCTAAGAATAAAAGTAAAGTCCATAAAACTGCTAGTACTGTGCCAGTATCCTTCTGTGATGCAAATGAAAGATCTCACCTATGACCTAGAGAGGTAGCAACTTGAACTATAGTATTTGTATCTTTTTTAAAAGGAGAAAGGGGTACAACAGAGGAGTTACTCCTTTATCCCACTATGCTGGGTGGTTTACATGTGAGGTGGTTAAGGCTTCCTTTACAAAACCTCACAGAGCTTTAGCATCCACATAATAATGATTGTAAATGCTTACTTGAATTTAGTTGTCTGATGTCTCACATTACCAGTGAATCAGGACTCTGGTTGAGGTAAAAGAAACCCAAATGGGAATTGATTAGTTTGATAACCAGACCATGTAAAAGCCAGGTGCACCTGGTCTCTGGGGTCCTCTGATTAGGAACTCAAAGCAGCACCAATCTGCTGTTTTCTGTCATTCGCGGTTCTCAGTGTCTATCAATATATGTTGGCTCTTTTAGGTCCTTTCACACCATAGAATCACATCTTTCAGTCTGAACTGAAGATAAAGGAGATGCTCTTGAGTTCAAACTGGAAGAATGTGACTTCCACCAGCGACTCTACTGCCAACTTCAAAACCTCTGTTCTACAACCACCTGTGGGTGCTGAGTTATGTGCACACACATCCTCTTGGGAGCTGTGGCTGGCAGCCTCAGCAGAAGCACAAGAGTAAGAGAAGAGATGTGTACTACACAAAGGGAGGTTCTATTACAAGGGGAAGTGTGTCAGGGAACTTGGCTTATAGGGGTCATCTCCATCGTCTTTTAAAAATACCATCCCTCCCATTCAAGTACTAACCAGGCCCAACCCTTCTTAGCTTCCGAGATCAGACAAGATCGGGCGTGTTCAGGGTGGTAACACATGCAATTCACAGCAAGATGGATAGAACTAGAAGGGATCATGCTCAGCGAAGTAAGCCAAAAGGAAAAAGAAAAATATTGGATGGTCTCACTTATAACAGGAATATAGGGGAACCAAATACAAGAGTGACAGTCAGCGAGAGGGGGGAGGATTGGGGCTCAGAATGTGGGAGAGGGGAGCACAAGGGACTATGGTGATGGTGCATGGGTAAATTGGTGGTGGGAAACCTTCGGGGAATATACAGTAATGTACACGACACAAATAAAAAAGATAATAAAAAAAATACCATTCCTGATTTTTCCTATGATTTGGAATGGTTTAGTGTAGATATATATTCTCCAATGTCAACATAAGTCCAAGAAGGCATGGTGGAATCTTCACAGGGTCACTTTGTACTTTTCTTTGGAGAACTCTCAGAATGTGAAAAGATAAATATAAAGGATACACCAGGGAGCATGTGGTAAGGCCAAGCACGGGGCCTGGTTTCTGACAGCAGTGGTGTACTAAGTGTATTCCCTGATGGCCTGCATGTGACTAGTTTGCAAAAAGATAGATATAAAAGCTGACAGTGTTTGGTAATTGTTGTATTAATATTAAATTGCCACAGTATCTGAGCACATTGTCCGTGGGCTTTTTTTTTTTCTCTTTCAAAATTTAAAATTTTTCTAGTATTCACTTTTATTTCATTTTGCAGAGCTTATGTATTGCAAAGGGTTATAAAATGGAAAAAAAATTCTAACACAAGAACTTTGAGTTTCCCTGCCTTTTGAGTTCTTGCAATAAACTTGAGGAAGCTGAGTCTTAGAAAAGTGAAGCATGAGGTTACACAGCTGAAAAAGGAGCAAAGGAGAGAGTAGAGGAGGCAAGGTTTGAACTGGGTCCATCAGCTCCAGAAACTGTGCTCTGGAACACATATTTGCGAATAAGAGCAAAAACATATTTCAAAGCTCATGGAAGTAATTTTGAATTTTAAATCTCAGTTCATTGACCAGGAACCAGGCCTCTTTGATCTCTGTATCTCCAGCACCATGTTTGGCATCAGACTAATTTTAGAAGGTTCTCTATAAACATGAAATAACTTTGTCTCTGCTCTTTATTGTCAGGCAAAATTAAGCTTGGATCAAAAGACCAAACTTTAAATCTCTCTTCATTTGAGAGGAGGCTAGTATAACATTGACATGTATTCTTTCTATTTCATAGTGAACTTTATATTTTTTTCTCCTGTGTCTTATTGAATTTTTAGCCTAAAGTTTCATTTAAAAGTTAAGCTCATTTTCCCTTGTACTCCTTTCATGAATAAATTAAGCAGAGAACGTGTCAAAAATAATTTTAAATGGATATATGTGCAACCAACATCTTCAAGTCTTGAAATAGATGGCCTTGGTACTGTTTTAAATTGCGTCCTCTTTTCCTTCCCCAACCCGGTATCAGACAGAACAGACTGTCAGAGCCAGGAAAGAAAAGACATTTCATTTTGCTCTGACGGATGCCACATTTCCTGAGCCCACTCTGCTCCACCTGTTTGCATTGCTAAGAACTCTGGTCTTGGTGTGGCCCAAAGTGGGAGAGGTTAGAGTCAGAGCCTGCCAGGGAATGTGTCTCTGCTGGTTCTGCTTAATGTTCCCTGGCTTGCTACTCTCAGTTCTGTGAAGCCCAAATGTGAGTTCAATGAAAATCTATGCTGAGGATGTACTCTTCTCCCCTGCCACACAGGCCCACAGCCTGAAGCATGGTGGTGGCTGCAGCCAACTCATTTTCTGAAGAAGCCCAGAGGAAACTGAAAAAGTATTGCCCACATCACTTTCCTGATTCAACAACAATGAATATCAAGTTCATTGAAAATAGGAGAAAAAAGCGAAAACAGAATTGTTTTCCTAATAGCCCCAAGTTGGAGTATGTGTCTTAAAGAAAGCTCTTCTATCCAATAGTAATTCAAGGTTAAAAGGTGCATTTAAAAAAACAGCTTGATTTTAAATTTCTTCTTAACACTTTGTGGTCCGCTCACGTATTAATACGTATTCATCTAGTCTCTGGTTTTTCACGCCATGGTGGATTATTTGTAGCTATTAGGAGCTATTTCTTTGATCGTACTCAGTCTAGCAGCTTTACACATTGTTTTGGTGAAAGTGTAAGGTGTTTTATTAGAGATATTACAATTTTTTTAATATCCAGTTGTTCAGAAGTTGTGTGTGTTTTATTGAATGCTTATACCATTCATGCGGAGGCACAGAAAATCGCCCGCACACAAAGTGTTAAACACCTCCTCCTTATTGAATTGTTGACTATTAGGTATTATTCACTTATTATTTAATATTTTCTCTGATACAACTTGATTATATAGTGACTCATTGATTGACAAATGTTAGAACCAAAGCTCATTTTAAGAATCCTAAGAAGAGAAGAGGCTTAAAGAACTTCCAGTCTCTTTAGTGCCCTTATCAGGCCCTGTCTCATGGATCAGGTCCCTGTATAAATAAATGCGTTTTTGTTAAGCTGCTACTCTGTTAGATTGGCCAAACAGAGGATATAGTTCCCTGAGCTCAGGAACTCAGAGTGGGCATCAAATGGATCAGAAAACATTTGGAAGCAGCCTGTAAAGCTGATGTCCAGCTGAGGCAAAGACTGCTCCATTCTGGCTCTGTGTGGCCTCTCCACAGCAAGCAAAGGTCACCTGTGGGAGGAATGAGCATCTTCTGCTCTGACCAAGTGGTGGGGAGGGGAGAAGGGGGGTGTTGAAGACACAGGCAGAGTATCAAAGGGATTCCTCCAGAGAGGGCACCAGTGTCTTAAGTAATGTATTCCTCTGATAACCTATATTCTGTCTACCTCCAAAAACCCTATTTCTGACTAGATTACACCTTATGTTGAGGGAGTATTTATTATCAATATAATTATACCAACAAAAAAAAAGCATCTAAAGTAAAGTAATGAGTCACTACTGGAATTTATAGAAAGGGTGAAGATACAAGGCTTGTTCAAGAGGAGGCATCAAAAATGGGTTTTAGCAGTGTTCAGGATCTGCTGGTTTTCTAATAGCTGACTTGAAGTGTGGTTCACCAGTCTGGACATCACTTGATGTTGACGTTTGTCCTAGTTCTATTTGTGATTAATTCTCATCTTTGGAAAAATCTCCTATTATATTTCATTTCCCACAGAACTTAACTGGAATTTTGTGAAGATATATATTAGTATGAAAATCATTGAAACTCATTCAGGGTTCTCTAAATCTCAGATGTTGATCATTTATTCAGGGAATCCAATGCTATTAATATGAATTCATGTAAAATTAGTTCATTAGCAGTCACAATGCATTGATCAGTCTAGAAGACTTAGTTCAACTGAGGCATGATATCACTCAAGTACTTTTTGGCAAGTTGGTGGTGTTCACAAATTAGGGACACAAAGAGAGAGTCTATTATTAAATATATGACTTCCTTATCTCTAGACCAAATGGCCTTCTTTGTCTTTAGAGGAAAAACCACTTTGCCATTCCAGATATTAACTATATGCCAGACAAGATCTAATGGAAGTATCTCTGTAGCCAGAGGGCTCTTTAAGCTCTGCTTTGTTGCACTGGTGGCAGTTCCCTATCCTTAACTTATTTCCAAAGGCGTTTATTCAGAATTATTTGCTATAAGTTAGTCCACAATGTTTGGTTGAAGAAAGATGATGATTATATTAAGGAATAATAAAATTCATCTACAATGAAAGTGGAACCCATGTCAGAACTGTAGAAGAACCCAAATTCTGATCCTGCACTCAGAATGATTTAACACAAAGAATCATTTGTTAAAAGTGGGAGAAAGAATGACAGAATGACACAACTCCTGTAACTAATAAACTTTTTAGATGCTGTTTCATATGTTTGCTTTTCATTAAATTCAGGAATGGTTGTAACTATGTTGTTGTGATTCAGTCAACATTTATTCCTATCTGTTTTTCATATACAAAGGCTAAGGGATGCCAGAAAATAAACTGTTAACGGAGAATTAACTTCTTTGGCATGCTTTCATACTTATCTTCCAAATTAAAGAAAATGAAATGGGCAGAAACAGAGTGTAGATTACCTCCTTTTTGTCAAAAATGGTGGGAATTTGAAAATTAATAATAAAAAAGGGAACAGATGCAGTAACATGCCAGAGGGAGATTAATGTGGAGAGTAAAATCTGTGAGCAACAAAACTGAAGCAAACTGAATCAGTGGGAGGTGGTTGTACAATCAAAATCAGGATAAAAGAGAAATTACAAACAACCCTGCACTTGTCAAAGTAGTAGTAATGAAATCCTGACTCTGCCAGCAGTGAGAACCTGTGTTAGCACTTTGGGGTAAGGATGGTAGCCGGGTGCCAGGTAGGAGGGCAGTGTTAGGTTGCTGGGCAGCAGCCATCTTGTGTAGAACAGATGGCACCGAAAGCTGGCAGGGGAGGGGCTCCTTAGCAGAACTAATCAGACAGTAACAGATAGGGCAGCTGGGAAGACTGACCACAGAGAGGGAGTCTGCGGGTTGCTGAGTGCCATGATGTTTGCAGTGGTGTGCCCATTGGTCTGAGATAAGACCTTGCAACGTCTTTCCCATCTAGAGTAGAACTGAAACTTTTGTTCTAAAAGAGAAATTGAGTTGAATTGTTTCACAATGAGGGTGGGGTGAAGATGGGTTTTAGGATAGAGGTTGAGAAAGGAAGAATCTTGGAATTTGTTGTGTGAGTTGTCAATCCCAGCCCCATGGAGCTTTGGTTTTTGCTGTTTCTGTGGTTCGGCTGTCCTAATGTGTACAGTGTGGCACACGGAATTATCACTTTATATATTTTATGCATCAAAGAGTTTGCAATATCAAGACTATAGTTAAAATTGGAAAAGATTTTTTGATATAATTCCTATCACACGTGTCTTTCACAAATGAAAACCAAAACAACCATATGATAGATACTTGCATTTGTCCTCAATAATTTTTCATAACCTAATTTAAGCTTTGTTTGATTCACAACCACTTGCCTTCTTTTTTCCCATGTAACTGTGGATTGAACATCAAAATGTAAACATAATTCAGAGCCCAAAACCTTAAAACAAGAATCAAATTAAGTAATCCTGAAAGAAATGAAAGAGAAAGCTGACATGTTAAATGTAATAACTTATTATGGAGTCATAGTTTATTAAATACAGAGTTGAGGAATTAATGCTGAAACCGTTAATTTAACAAAGAAATCCAGATCCCTTACATCTGCTTTTGGACTAGTATATTTTCTTTCTTTCTTTCTTTCTTTTTTTTTTTTTTTTTTTTTTTTTTTTTTTTTTTTTTTTTTTTTTTTTTTTTTTTTGCAGAAGGTTTGTAGCTTGGCGCAATTTATTTATTTTGGAGGGGGAGGGGGGAACATTACCAGGATTTGAAATAGGTGGTATAACATAGCCATATGCTATTTATGCAGCAGTTTCTGCAATAAATCTAATTTGGTGCTGTCAAAAAATTAGACTTATTTGATGTAGCAGCACATTAGTAAATGATTGTGGCAGATTTAAAGTTGTCATTTAGTCTCTTCTTACTCTTAACAGAATCTTGTAAATCCGTTGTACCCCCTTGATCAACTCTATGAAAATGTCTCAGTTCTTTGTCCTGCAGTCCTGCAAATATTTCCACATCTGAAAGAAGGTCTTGCCTTAAGGTAATTGAGGAAGGGGGTGGAAGAATGAATATCCTCTGTTGTTGAAAGGCTTCATGAATATATAGGAAGAAAAAACAATAAACTAGAGAAAAATTATCATATTTTTAGTTCTTAGAAAAGTGAAACTGTTAGTCTCATTCAGAATGTAGATAAATTAAGGTCAGTTCTTTACTGAGTTTAAATATTTTACCTTCCACCTCTGTCCATATGCTCTTTTAGAAAACTGATATTAAAGAATGTGAAGTACATCAGCTCTTCGCCTTCACCTTGCAGTCCCTTAGAATGGCTTTACTGTTCTCTAATGCAACCTGGAAACTGCTTCAGTGCCTCTTTATTTTTTCTGTAAGATTTTTTTCAGATGTTGTTACCAAACTATCTAAAACTTTTTCCTACTTTTTTCTTAAACTTAAAACATAAAATAGGCATCTAACAAATTAAGCAGATAAATATTAACAGTATTCTCTGAATTCCTTAAGTTAGTCCATTTGTAAAGAATAATCATATTATTTCCCTTTTCTTACGTATTTAAGGAGAGGAAAGGGATGTGTGTGTGTATGTGTGTGTGTGCACATTCATGCTGCTGTGTGTAACTATAAATGATGTAAAACGAAGTGTTTTTTTTTTATTTGTTTATGTTCTTATCATATAAATTTTCCCAAACAAGGCTGTTAGTGTGGTTTTGAAATGCAGTTTGCTAAGAAGTACGAGTTCCTTCACGGTGCTTTAAACAGCCTCTATTAAACTAGCATTTTGTAATACTTCTTTCTTTTATATAGCAAATCAAACCACAGAAGTGATCAAATTACCAGTACTCTTTCCATGCAGTTCAGAAGCAGGGAATCAGGTAACTACTATCAAGCATAGCTTATATTGAAGGGAAAAAACACCCAGAAAAATATAGCAAGTTTGTTGGGGAAATGAGATCATATTTTTGAGATTTTTCCACATGAAAGAAAATATTTAGAAATTATTTTTTAGACAGAAGAGAGATCACCTCTTAAAATTCACATTTGTGTTCATAATTCATATGCTAACTTATGTCTTTTTCATGGGAATTGATTTATAGAATATGGTGCATTTTAAAAATTAGTATTAAAATGAAATTAGAACTAAAAATGTGTTATCTCTGCACTTGGATTTTAAACTGTATTTTTGTTTGTTTTTTTGCTTTTGCTTTTATATTTAGCATCACAATTTTCTTTGAACATATCTGAAAAACTGCTTTGATAAAATATTTTTTATAAATTATGAACACTTAATCGATCAAAATCTTAAAATTCAAATTTTAAATTACATGTTTTAGAACTACTTTATTAATAAAAACTGCTCTCAGCTTGGTGGTAATTATAAAACTTTAATGTCTTTCTACAAGGAATTTCTAAAATTTTACAAATGGTTAATTTTACTTAACAAAAGTATATATAATAAGATTAAATCTTGGGATAATTCCTCAAAATACAAAAGCAGCATTATGAGTGAAGTGTCATTTAGGTTCACATTTAGTTCACATTTATAACAGTGCTTTGGTTAAAATTTTTCCCATATATATATTTTTTTAATTGAGCTTCCATTTTCTTATAACATTTGCATTTTTCTTAAAGAATATGATGGTGTAAAATGCTGGTAAGTAAACATAAAGTGATTTCATGTCCGATTTATGAGGAAAGGACTCAATAACTGTAGATGGCACAGAATGAATTCAACTCAAAGTATAATCTTCACTTAATTTCTTTTAGTTTGTTTCTTTCATGGAAATAACCTATTGATGCAACTTATAATTCTTTAGATAGATTATATGTTTTATTTGACAGCATATACTTGGATATTATTTAAGCAGATCTATTTTTTAAATGATAGAATTTAAACTATACATGAATTGATTTGTATATTATGGGTTAACTCTTTCAAAATAGTAATATAACACATTAATGTTTTAATGTAAAGCTTATACATTAAAATGTATATTATTAAAATGCCACATTAAAATGTTGCATTTCAGTGTAAAATTTCTTAATTGGAATATTCTTTCCCTTGGCTAGTTCATTAGTGACAATATTTATTCCTCAAGTTAATGCTTTATAGCATGAAGCAATTTTACATAGTGTAAACTTGTTTATGATATCTTGATTTCATTTTAAAACTTTTATTTTGCTTCTTGTACATATAGTTCATTCTCAATATAATAAGAAGTGCAGACACACATGAAGGAAATATGTATCAGCTGTCTCGTTTTACAAGTGATCATTAAAACACCATATCTTACTACTTTGACTCCAAATTATTGTCTTCCCGAACCCAAAAGTAATTTTCACAAGTACATTACACAACAGAACTTCATCTTCTGCTGGTTAGCAGTAGAGGATTTAAATCCATGCCGACAGTTCATTTGACAATGACCTTGAGGGGCTTTGCTTCTTGAAGAAGAAAGCAGAAGCTTGCGGTAAACAAAGTTCACTTCTGACAGATGGATTGAATGACAGAAAGGTTGCGAGTGCCAGAATAGCCCTGGCAGAGGAGGAAATGTTCAGTGGAATCCAACAGGAGAGGAGGTGTGAACAGGTGCAGGGTTGCTGACGGAAGGGGAACCAGATGGAAGGAGCCAGAGCCAGTTTATTTAAAGGAAAAGGCAGAAAACATTGAAAGGCTGTGCGATCAGTGGCTAAAAGTGTTCATAGAGGAAGGTAAAAATTCACAAAGCAAAACTGCACAGTGGGGTAGCTAACACTTAGCATAATGGTAGTAATTTGTGAGTTTAGTTTGGGAGTTGTGATTGAAATACATTCATCTTGGCTCTTGACATCATCAAGTATAGATATTTGAAAGTTGTTTATTTTTTAAAATTTCTAAGCCTTTTTTATCCATCCATTAATTTAATTTTTCCAGCAAGAATCTCCCTGCGTTAATGCTAAAATTGTGTCATCAGCTAGGAAAAGAAAAAATAAAATAAAATGAAGGTTAACATTCCATTCAGATTTATCTTGTGATGCCTCAGTTTTGTTCACATATGGGAAAGAAATGCACACACTGTTGGGTGACATCTGTAATATCTAAGAAATTTACCATGTTAGAATAGATGCTGTTGGTTGCTTTTGTTGTTTCAAGTCTTTGTTCATTTTGTGAAGTCCGATTTGATTGTTTTAGTTGAAATGTTGCTCTCTGAAATATACATTTGCCTACCATGATCTGTAGGTTAATTTCTGCTACTGAAGTTGCTCTGATTTTCATCGACTTTTAGTGATCTCCCTCCAGGCAAATACCTGCAAACTCAAGTATCATTTACAGGAGGAACAGTACACAGTAGGACAAAGAAGAACTTTTGTTCTTAGTCATATTAAAATTAAGTTTCTCCTCTGAAAACCCAACATAGCTTTGCTAATCTTAGTCTGACTGGTCACATCGTGCATGCCGTTTGCGTGGCCCTTGTCTACCACACTTGTCCTTGAAGATAGTCCCACATTACATTACTGATAAAGAGATGCAATGAGAGGAAGAGCTGTTAGGAAGCAGTCACCAGGAAAAATAATGAAAATGCACAATTGTTTTGAGATTTTGCAGATCTAGCAATTTATCCATAAGAGTATTCACATACTTTCCACAAATATTAAGTATTCACGGTATACTAGTAAGCACTGTATTTGCCTTTCCCATCTCAGAGGGACTGGGATCAAATAGATTACATTTGATTAGGACGATTTAATTTTAGAGATAATACTTACAATCCATTTCATGCCTCTGTCAGTGAAAAGAAAAAACAACTGAGATTTGATTAGCAGTTTTACACCTATCTTGTCTATGGAGATCAACACTTTTGGTCATTTTTTCTAAAGACTGGGTGACTGTATTTTGGAGGAAAAATAGTAATTTCTTTTAATAAGAGGAAATTGTTAACTTAAATCAGGTCTGAAATCAGGTTAAAATCTAGGCTAAAATATTTCCTCCACTTATTTTAAAGTTCTTATCTAATAGCTATTACTAATCTAAAAATGTATATACAGTTGATTGATGCATAGCTTTTTTAATTGTAATGTACTGATTTTACCATCTCCTCCATCATAGTTATTAGCCTTTAAATAGTTAGGCCACTAACATGTTGTTGCTGTGTAAAATAACAACATAAATCTCACTGGAATTAAGAGATTGAAATTTAAGGTAGTAAAAAGAAACGCAACAACTAGTGTCATCATTTGATACTCATGCCACAAATTAAATTGTAAACTCTTTGTAAGTACGACTAGTAGTTCTCCAGAAATATATAAACTTAGTTGTATCCAGCATTGTTTTTTACATCATTTGGGTTTTTTAATATTTTTCAATGAAGGAATAGGGGTTTATTGCTATTAAAGTGGCATTCATTCAACATTTGAGAGCAAATTCTAGTTCAACTATATTAAGCACTGTAAATTTTTTAAATGAAGAAGGCATGATCTTTCTTTACAGGTATCCTACAACCTAGAGAATAAGATTTGTGTGTGTGTGTGTGTGTGTGTGTGTGTGTCTGTAAAATCTAGAAAATAACATTTCGATTTGAAATCTTTACTTAACTCAAGATTGTCTTGAATGAAGAAAATGACACTTCTGAGTCCAACACTCATTGTAATATGTTCTCTGAGAGGCTAACTAAGGTCAACAGTTACAATATTTAGTGGATGCTAAAATCTCCATCTCCTTGCTCTTAGTCTAATGTTCCTCCCTCTGCTCCATGTGGTACTCCTTTGTTTTTATTGCTGCTATGATTTGTCTGACTAAACCCATTGAAATCTTTCTGTAGAAGTCTTATACTTCTGTTGCTGAAAGGCAGAATGATTTTGGACATTGGCACATGATTATTAGTTGGTTTTTTTTTTGAAGATTTATTTATTTATGCATACAAGAATTGGGGTATAGGGCAGGAGTTGGGGGAGGGTGAGAGGATTCACCAGAGACAGAGTGGGGAGCAGAACAGGCAGATTGACGGAAATACACTGCTGAGGGGAGCAGCAGGGGAGACAGGAGAGGTCTGCTGTGAAATGTGGGAATTTCCCTGGCTGGGGATCAAATTCGCACTACAGTGGCTCTGGATAGCTTCATTGTGCTGAGACTTAACCCATTGTGCCACCAGGGAGGCCCTGATTACTAGTTATTGAAACAAAAGAGCAAAGAGCTTTAGCTTACAAACAGCAATTATCACCCCTTAAACACTGGTGGTGAGTGGGGGTGGTAATGACAGCTTCCTGAAACATTGCTTGCTACATAATGGGCTCAGTATCCACCATAACTCACTTAACTCCACATGACCCAAGAAGGCAGATTTCGCCCATAAGCCCCATTTTACAGATAAGGAAACTGAGAAGGTATATATAGGCACACAATACCTTGACCAAGGTCACAGCACTACTAAGTTGTGGAGTGAGATTCAAGCCTAAGTAGATAGGCTCCAGAATATAGTTCCACCCATTATATTATACTGCCTCTGATGTTGGGTGTTGTGATCAATTTCTTTTGAAAAGGTAAATAGGGTTCTTTATAATAGAACTTCCTTGAGTCTTTAATATGTTAATGCACAATGAATTTAAAAAAAAAAAGTTTAGTTTTCAGTATTCCCCAAATCTTTATGGCTAATAGAAATATTTTTATCAAATCTCTATATATCTCCCAGGAATCAGGTTTTTAAGAATATCCTTTTGTAAAAACTAGTCTAAACTAATTTGAGATAGGAGAATTATCATGTGGGGCTTATTTAATTTCCTATCAGTGCCTCTCGAACTACACATACCCCATACAAGTCCACTTCACTTTCATTACAACACACATGATTCATGAAGAGATTAGTTAGGTAACTTTCAATTTACATTTAGTCAATCCTCTAAAGTGGAGCGCTCACTTTCATTACAACACACATGATTCATGAAGAGATTAGTTAGGTAACTTTCAATTTACACTTAGTCAATCCTCTAAAGTGGGGCGCATCTTTGACTATTACTTGGGAAGAGTTTGTCTTGCCAGAGTCACATTACATTAAGTTCTTCCCAATCTACTGTTCCAGCTTTACCTTTTTGTGTTAGTAAGTCTTGCAAATAAAGTTAGCAATTAAATAGTTGCTGAGCAGCAAATTGAATTTTGGCACCTTTCTAAGCTTGACCCTGGGAAATATTTCATAAGAAAAAATGCTGGGGCCACTTATAGATATGTTATTTTAGACAATCTTTTGCCAGGATTTATTGGTGCAAATTTAAGGTATGGGTCTCTAAGTCAGACTGCAATATATTTTATTCTCCTTCAACCTTTGGAGTGCCAAATATTCCTTCCCACTATGTGTATCGTATCCAGGACTCTGAAGAAATGAGGCAACTCAAAGTTTAGCATCCTGATTGTAATACTTTTTCATTAAATACATTTTGAGTTACCTTCAATTTGTATTTTAAGCAGTTTCTGTTTTCTATAAGTAGATGAGATTTATTTATACCTCTACAGAAAACAGCATCATTGCAACATAGAATCAATAGAATTATTTTTATTTTAAATAATTCTTCATTTATTCTTTTAACTAATTCTTCAAATTTAAGATGTATTTACACTTACAGTACACCTCAATTCATTCTAGCCACATTTCATGTACTAAGTAGCCATGCAGAGTCAGAGGCTATAGTACAAGCTATTGCAACATTAAACCTTTTGTCACCTAGCTTCCCACAATTCCCATTGTAGATGAAATTTGTTTTTCATGAACATGAGCCTTAAATTTTAATCATTCTATAGAAACAAGGAAATCATGTCAGCCAGGACTAAACTTGATTCGTTCTTTTCTAAAGAACTGTCACTTGGAGGAGGTGGAGAATAGCAGACACTGCCACTAGCTGGTGTTTACTTAAAGAGGAACTAAGCAATGGCTCAACCAGTAGCATACTATATAAGTTCTTCCATGTCTTACTCTGTCATCTTTGCCTTTATATGTTAGAGTTATTGAAAATAAGTTTGACAAACAGCTAGCAGCCTATTAAGATACCTTTCAAATGATGTTCTGGGCTGGACATTACAATTTGCCTTATGTAGAGTATCTCATGAATCCTGATTATATCATTATATTAAATGAGCCTTAGACTACAGTTCCACGCTAAAGCTAGCGCATGGAGCCAGGGGTCAAACTAGGTCTGTGTGTGTCCAAAGCACGAGGTCCCATTCACTGTGTGATATCTCATGCTCATGTAGCTTTTATCAATATATGAAAGAAATTTATTATTCTCTGCTCAAGGTTATTTGTCTTTGAGATAATTATATTAATTGCTATACTTTGAGTAGTCATTCTAGGAAATAGTAATGTTAATTACAGTAATGTTACTAATTATTATTTTTTAATAATTACTGTGTTGGTGCTGTTCTAAGTATACTTTACATACAAAACACCAGGATACAATATCTTCGTAGTCCTATAAGAAGAGGTGCTATTATTAACTTCATTTCACATTCCAGAAAACTGCGTCATAGGATGAGCCGCTCACTTAGTGTATATAGCTAGTAAGTGGAGGAATTGGGACACTGATGCCAAATCTGACAGATACCAATGTCCATGCTTTTAACCTCTGTTTCCTTGTGTACATATGAATGATTCAGTCCTGTTGGCAGTGGCACTAAGGGGTATAGGGCCCAAAGTGAAGCATTGTTTTTTGTAGGCACTTAGGATTTTAGTTGCTTGTATTCATTTTCTCAGACAAAAAAAAAAAAAAAAATCCCCTGATTTGGGTAGGTTCAAAGCAGGCTATCCAGTAGAAATGAGTTTTTGAATATTGATTTAGAGTAGGGCCTCCCTGGTGGCGCAGCGGTTAAGCGCTGCGCTGTGGAGCCGTCCGCAGCTATGACGCGAGTTCGATGCCCGGCCGGGGAGAATCCCACATGGCGCGACAGACCTCTCCTGCCTCGCCCGCTGCTCCCCTCAGCAATGTATTTCTGATCTGCCTGTTCTGCTCCCCGCTCTGTCTCTGGTGAGCCCTCTCGCCACCCCACGCCTCTGACCTGTGCCCCAGCTTGTATGTATAAATAAAAATAAATAAATAAATAAATAAATCTTTAATATTGATTTAGAGTAAAGGAAGCAACAGGTCTACAGGGATGGAAAGGGCAGCTCTACAGCTATAGAAATGATGTGGGTGATGGCTTATAAATAGCTAGAGGAAGATGTTACTGAAGCAAAGGAAACAGTTAAGAATCTACATAAGAGAGTCTCCCTGGTGGCGAAATGGGTTAAGCGGCTGCGGCTGCGGTGGGAGTTTGATGGCCAGCCAGGGAGATTCCCACCTGGTGTAGCAGACGTCTCCTGCCTGCCTGCCGCTCCCCTCAGCAGTGTATTTTGGTCGATCTGCCTGTTTTGCTCCCCACTCTGTCTTTGGTGAATCCTCTTACCACCCCAGACCTCTGGTCTGCACCCCAGTTTGTATGCCTCAATAAATAAATCTTTAGAAAAAAAATTAGATAAGAGATATAGAAGTGTTTAAAATCAAATAGAAATATTAAATCATTTTTATATTAAAAACAAAAACATTCAAAAGAAAACCAAAAACATGGCAGCAAATCATAGCAAAATTAGCAATAAAAATGATAAGTAGATGTTCTGTATGCTTTCTTGTTCTTTAGAATTGCACCTGAAACTTTTCATGCAATAAATATTGTTGAGTACCCTCTGTTGCCAGTCACCATGTTAGACAACTGAAAATACAACAATGAGCCATGATCCCTGGGAACTTCCTAGCAGTGGGAACAGCAACAGCAAGTTGGCTACAAAACTTGAAACTATAAACCATGATTATCACCAAAAAAAAAAAAAAATTGTTCTATTTGGTGTTATTTAAAGAAGCAGAGAAATAATATATCTTAGACATGTTTTTGCTGCAAATGAACAGAATTCTATCGGTCTAATAACTGGAAAATTCTCTCATCTGGAACACCTCACTTCCTAACATTCCATATAAATGAAGCATCACTCCATTCATGCTTGAGAAATAAAATATTATTAAACATTTAATAATTATAATTCTTGCATATTATAGCATATTTATGAATAAATTTGCTAGGCATAAAGTAGAACACATGTTCTCCATTTAATAATGGAGCTCAGTGTTTAATTTCAAAACATTTTAATAATAGAATAGAAACTGCAATTTGACAATGATGCATGTCCATTGATAGGTTACAGAATTGCCATTATTCTGTATATTTGTCCTAATGCCTTCTGATTTGAATTTGCTCATTAGAAGGATTATGAGAAATATGTAAGTTTTTTTTTTTTTTTAAGAAGGAAAGGCAAGATGAACCAAATAAACTTAGTTTACAGTGATGGAAAATAATTTGGCAGTATAAAGATGCAAATTTTAAATTATGCTTTAGTTTATTTTATACATTAGCACATTTGATCTTAGTCTAGAATTGGGCCCAGTCTTTAATGTGGCGTATTGGACCCATGGTGTGTAAAATAGAAGAGGCTTTACTACCTCAGAAGAATTTTGCTCCATAGAAACATTTAATGCATCAGAGACCTCTGAGTCTCTGAAAAATCTTAAGTTTGAAGATATGGTATATGTACATGATGGAATACTACTCGGCTATTTTTAAAAAGAGGATTAACTCGATCATTTGTGACAACATGAATAGAATTAGAGGGGATTATGCTAATGGAAATTAAGTCAAAAAGAATAAGACAAATACGGGGTGATTTCACTTCTATGTAAAAAATAGAAAAACAAAAGAACTGGCAAAATTTAACCTTTAAAACAAAGCCTAAAAATATGACTGCAGAATTGAAGCTACTAGAGGGAGAGGGTAGGTGGGAGTGGCAACAAAGGGGAGAGGGACCCAGTGGTCTAGGGTAAAGGACTATGGGTGGGTGCTTTGGTGGTAGGGGTGGGATAGTGACATACACCTGAGGAGGTGTGACCTTATTCTCTAAAATCATTTACAGCGTTGTAAACCAATGTTACTTAAATCAAAACAAAAACAAACAAAAAACAGAACTCCTGACAAGAACAAAAGAGAAAATATCTTAAGCTTAAAAATTAGTGAAATACACATTTGGTAGCTGTTCAGTCTCAGTATCTACCTATGATTTCTCTTGTATCTAAGAAACAGCGATAGAAATTGCTCTTGTTATTGCTGTAGTAGTAAGTGTTCCTCTTGCTTGTCCCTCCCTCTGCAGCCTGAGTGATCTTTCTAAAGCACTAATGTGACTGCAACAGTCCCCTACTTAAAACCCTCCATTGGATCCCCATTTCTCTACAGATGAAGTCCTTAAAAATAACTTCATGTTCTGTCTCTTGTCTGCATCTCCACTCTCATTTTTTTCTTTTCCCTCCACCAACTGCTTGCTTCTAACGTGTATATATCCACCCTCCAATTATGCTAAAACTATTTGCAGTTTTCCAAAGGCACCTGGTTCTCTCTCCTCCCTGGATCTTTGCACACAGTGTCCACTACACTTGAAACAACATTCTCATTTGTGTGACTAATTACTACTCATTTGAACCCTTTTCATTTTTAAGCCTTCTCAAATCTTCCCTCGCTGGACTTAGCCATACACCAACTCCAGTCCTATCCCCCTGTAGTCATAGGAACTTAGCCCAATTTTTTTTAAAGGTTTATTTATTTTTGCATACAAGCTGGGGTGCAGGCCAGAGGTGTGGGACAGTGAGAGGGTTCACCAGAGACAGAATGGGGAGCAGAACAGGCAGATTGACTGAAATACACTGCTGAGGGGAGCAGCGGGCGAGGCAGGAGAGGTCTGCTGCGCCATGTGGGAACCTCCCTGGCCGGGTATCTAACTTGTGCTGCAGTGGCTCTGGATAGCTTCATAGTGCTGTGCTTAACCTGTTGAGCCACCAGGGAGGCCCTGCAAGGGAATATTTTTGGAGGGAAAGTTAATTTTAGGGATTTTCTGTTAATTATTTCCTTTCTTTTATATTTATTTCTTTGAAGGAGGCTAGAAGAGACTGATGCTCTGATCTGATAACTCATCTTTCAACATAGTACTTAAAATTCTGATATACTTTGCAGGGAAGAAAATAGACATAATTTGCTGCCGAAAATATGTGTGATACCTTTAAGTTTTTGCATACTTGAGGAAGTAGTGGTAGTGAAACCTAATCCTGTTGTACTTTTCTTCCTCTTTTTGTTCTTTCCGAATATTTCTATATTGGTTCAAATATAAGAATACCATCCCTGTATTACAGGCCTCAACCCTAGAGTGGGTCCTTTGCCCTCTAGGGAAAAGATCCTCCAGCAGAGGATGCTAGTTGTAGTTGTAGTTGAACCAGGCAAAGCTTTATTAAATTTATGTACGAGAGAGCCAGTTTGGGAAAGGGCAATATAACCTGGCTTCCAAAGGGGGTTAGGAGAACATTTTGAAAGGGTTAGTTCATGAGGTGGGGAGGAGAGAAAACTTCATGGTTTGTTCTGAGTTGGGCCATACTCAGGCATGCACAGATAGGTTATATTCCAACTGTACATGTGGACTCTCAACTTTCTCCCTCCAAGAATTGTGAGATAATCACTAGTCAGGATCTAATGCTTTTTATCTATCATGGTCCCTCATGGTCATTATGGAGGCTGAATTGTTTGGACAGGACTCCCCAGTCCATGATGGGACTGGGACAACCCATCCTATTGCTTGCATTTTCTCTTACTTAGGCTATCTCGCCTGTTAACAGTAAATAAGCAGTTTTTTTTTTATTCTGTCGTTGTTCTGTCATTGTGTAAATCAAATTATTTACACAAATAGGGACTGTCTTATCCCATTCTCTTCTAATAAGTAAACAAGAGGATACTTAAGACTGTGACGATACTCATTACTTTCTATTTGTTGACAGTTCATTAATTCATTAAATTTTTCTCACATAGTTGTTGGCCAGTAGATTCTTTCTGTGTTGTTGGATTAGAATTGGAAACATCAGTGTGAATGTAAATATATATGTAAGAAAATGGAGGTATTATACTCCCTGATTTCAAACTTTACTACAAAGTCATAATAATTAAAACAGGATGGTACTGGAACAAAAACAGACACACAGACTAATGGAATTGAATAGAAAACCCAGAAATAAATCCACATATCTATGGACAACTAATCTGTGACAAAGGTGCAAAGAATATGCAATGGAACAAGGTCAGTTTGTTCAATAAATGGTGCGGGGAAAACTGACTGCTGCTTGCAAAAAAATGAAGCTAGACTACTACCTCACTCCATGCATAAAAACTAACTCAAAATGGATAAAGGACCTGAATGTATGACCTGAAATCATAAAATATATGGGAGAAAACATAGGCAAAACACTACATGACATTCACCTCCGTAAAATCTTTAAAGACACATCCCCCAAAGTGAAGATAGTGAAGGAAAAGATAAACAGCTGGAATTACATTAAACTTAAAAAGTTTCTGTACAGCAAAAGAGACTTTAAACAAAACAAACAGACACCCTACTAGTTGGGAGAAAATCTTTGCACACAATACAACCAATAAAGGATTGATCACAAAAATCTACAAAGCGCTCACATCACTCAGCAAAAACAAAGTCAACAATCCAGTCAAAAAATGGGCAGAAAAGCTAAAAAGACACTTCTCCAAAGAGGAAATGCAAATGGCAAACAGGCATATGAAAAAATGTTCAACATCACTTATAATCAGGGAAATGCAAATCAAAACCACAATGAGATACACCTCACACCAGTGAGAATGGCACACATTAAAAAAAAAACAGGCAACAACAAATGTTGGCGAGGATGTGGAGAAAAAAGAACTCTCCTACACTGCTGGTGGGAATGAAAACTGGTCCAACCACTATGGAAAGCCATATGGCAGTTCCTTAAACTGCTAAAAATGGAGCTTCCATATGACCCAGTAATACCACTTCTGGGAATCTACTCAAGGAACACAAAAACGTTAATCCAAAAGGATACATGCACCCCTATGTTTATTGCAACACTGTTTATAATAGCTAAGATATGGAAACAACTCAGATGCCCCAAAATTGATGACTGGATCAAGAAGATATAGTACATATACACAATGGAATACTATTCAGCAATCAAAAAAGATAAACACATGCAATTTGCAGCGACATAGATGGAGCTAGGAGGGATCATGCTAAGCAAAATAAGCCAGAAAGAAAGAAAAATATTGGTTTCACACTAGCAGGAATATAGGGGAACCAAATGAGAGAGAGACATTTAGTGAGGGAGGGGGAGGATAAGGGCCAAAACGGGGGAGAAAAGAGCACAAGGGACTATGGTGATGGTTCATGGGTGAATCGATGGTGGGTAACCTATGGGAATACATAATAATATAAAAGACAAAAATACTTTTAAAATAAAATTAAAATAAATACATATGTATATTCAGATGAACATATGTTGACAAATGTTAATAGTTATACATATATGTTCATATTCTAGCTCTATTAAGGTGACCTAGAAGTAGACCTAGTTACACCACCTAGTTACAGATCTTGGTTTCTAAATACCATTTTCCACCCAGAGGCACAGAACTCCTTGAACAAATACTGATTCCAGAATTGGTCCAGGGACAGTGCAACTTGAGTCTGGAATATCTTGTGAGGAAGTGCACAAGGATAATGGTATATGTCCTATAGGAACCAGATTGAAGCTTCCCCACTGGCCAAATCTAGGATGAGTTGAATATGAAAAAAAATAATCATAATATTATATCCCACTGAATAAAATAAGAACCTTATGACTTTATGTCAATGTCAATAAATTACTAAATGGGAAAGAAAGAAAACTCTTCCTTACAACACAATGTTAACTAATAAATAAGAAAGAATGTTAAGGTTAAAAAGTCACCATTGGATGAAAGGCTAGTCAGTTAGAGTTTCATGAAGAACAGGATACTTGCACTTCTTAGCATGCCACAACAAATTATTAATTTCAAAGAGGGAGATAATAACTTTACAGAGGAGCAACCTGGAAAAAAAAAAAAAAACACCTAACCAGAGTTAAGCTATGACTGTCTTATAGCAGTTGTGGGCATTTTTTTCCCAACTCTGTGTTCAGTGATGTCACCTTAGTAGCTTGAAAGTGGTCATGATAGAAGTGTTTACACTGAAAGTTGGGGGACACTGTAAATGAACAACTTTCTCCCTGGAGACCAGTTTTAAATCATTTCCAGTACACCAATGATATTAGTCAATCACAGATAATTTGGGAACAATTGCGTATCATGTTTCTTAACTAGCACCTGGCTCCTTCTGCTACTTCTATCTGTATCTATCAAGAATGGCTCTCAGCTAGTATGCATGTTATAAATGACTTCATAAATTTTGTCACACCAGTATGATACCTTCTTGAAGCTCTCCATCTTGTACTGTAAAAAGAAATGCTTTTTAATCAAAAGGGTTGCTTGTCTCACATTGGAACTGAAGTCATCAGTAAAAAAGCATATAAAAGGTGTAACCCAAAAAAAAAAAAAAGGTTCCAGATCTCCTCCAGTAGAAGGTCCCTGATCTTGGGTTAGGTTTTAGGCTTTCATCATTTCTGTTTGGGACTCATTGATGAACCTTAGAATCATCAAAATGTCATTTTGATATGTGACATGGGGATTTTTAAAATAGCAAGACATGAAAAGTTTGAGATTCAGAAGCATGTCAGTTCTTCAGTCCAATTTTTTTTGTTTGTTTTAAAGTCAGATTTATTGAGGACTTCTTGTGGTCAGGAACGCACTAGCACGTTCCCGGAAAACACTTGAGGGACGAGTCACGGAGCAGGTTTGCAAGGCAAGACTCTGCTGCTCAGTGAGCAGCCCTCTGCTATTTATTAGCAGTAATACACAAGCATGATTGATTATGTGACAATGGCAGGAGGTGTAGGGTCCAGGGGAGACAAAAAGTAATCAACTTTATGGGGAGCGGGGGGACATGTCGGCCATGCATACAGGCAGGACTTCCTGTGCAGGTACTTGGTGTAATTTCCAAGCTTCTCCCAAACCACGTCAGATCATGGCCACACAGTCAGTCAACAGCTACCTAGGGGTCCCCAGCTGCCTAGTGATGTGGGCCATTGTCTTGAAGCAGTCATGCGGGAGCACCTGATCCAATTATTTCACACACACAAGTGCATAGAGAGACCATATACACAAAAGTGCAGAGACCCCAAATGGTAGAGAGGCCACAAGGACTCATTTACATACAGCAAAATAAACTTTTTTTAGTATACAGTTTTATCAATTTTTTTTAATTGAAGCAACATCAATTTACAGCATTGCATGTGAAGCAGAATTATAGGATCACACCTCTTCAAATGTATGTCATCACACCACACCCGCCACCAAGGCACACAAAGTCCATCAGAGTTCATATGTTCCCCTAAACTTTGCTTTTCACTTCTTCCTCCCCCTATGGTAGCCGTAATTCTACACATTTCTAGGGTTTGTTATTGGTTTGGTTTTGTCTGACCCATTGTTTTGTTTCTCAATATTCAGCATATAAGTGAAAACATCCAATATTTGTCTTTTCTCCTTCTTATGTCACTTAGCATTATCCCCTCCAGTTATATCCATGTTATTAGAAATAGCAAGAGTTCATTATTTTGATCACAGAGTAGCATTGCTTTGCATATGTCATATCTTCTCAATCTACTCCTCTGTCCTTGGGTCCTTGTGCTGTTTCCATAATTTAGCTACTATAAATTGTGTTGCAGTGAGAATGGAGTCATATATCCCTTCTAACCAGTGTTTTTGCATTCTTTGGGTAGATACCTAGGAATGGAATTGCTTAGCTATATGGTAGACTGTTTTGAGAAACCTCCATACCGTTTTACACAAGAGCTAGACCATTCTACATTCCCACCAACAGAGTAAGAGGGTTCATTTTTCTCTACATTCTTGCCAACAGTTGTTGCTTCTAGTCTTTTTAATATGCACCATTTTTCACAGGTGTGAGATGGTATCTCATTGTGGCTTTGATTAGAATTTCCTTGATAATAAGTGATGAGCATTTTTTCATGTGCCTATTCTGCCTTTCTTAATAATTTTGTTGTTTTTGCTGAGATATATGACATCTTTATAAATTTTGGATATCAGCCTCTTGATTGATGTATGATTTGCAAGTAATTTCTCACATTCAATATACTGTCTTTTAATTTTAATGATAGTTTCTTTCTCAGTGTAGATGCTTTTTAATTTGATGTAATCCCATTTGTTTATATTTACCTTTGTTTCGCTTGCCGTTGGTGACAAATCCACAAAAAACTTTCATGAAGCCAATGTTTTGTTTTACCTATGTTTTCTTCTATTTATTTTATGGATTCAGATCTTATAGCTTACTATTTAACCCATTTTTAACTAATTTTTGTCTAAGATGTGAAAAAGTGGTTTAGTTTCATTCTTTTTCATGAGGCAGCTCAATTTTCCCAACACCATATGCTGAAGAGATTCTCCTTTCTTCAACTATACTCTTGGCTCCCTTATTGTAGGTAGACTGTCCATATAGTGCGGGGTTATTTGGGCACCTGATACCAGTTTTTCTCCTATATTGTCAGGATTGCTTTGGGTGTTTGCAGCCTTTTGTGATTCAATATGAATTTCAGTAATATTTGCTCTATTTGTTTGAAGAATGCCAATGAAATCTAGAAACAGATTACTTTGAATCTGTGTATTACTTTGGGTAAGATGGCCCTTTTAACAGTGTTAATTCTTCCTATACATGAGGAGGGAATATCTTTCCATTTCTTTTTGTCACCTATTTCTTTTAACAGCATCTTACAGTTTTCATTCTACAGTCTTTTCTTCACCACCTTGGTTTACTCCTTGGTATTTAATTATTTTTGTTGCAACTGTGAGTGAGATTATTTTCTTGATTTCTTTTTCTTCTCACTTGTTTGCATATAGAAATCTGACAGATTTTTGTAAACTGATTTCAGTTCACAATTTCAACTGGTTTTTAATGGCATCTTCGTGGTTTTCTATGTGTATTATCATCTCATTTGCAAATAATGGTAGTTTTACTTCTTTCCTAATTTAGATTCCTTTTATATCTTTCTCTTGCCTGATTGCTCTAACAAGGACCTCCAATAATCTGTTGAACAATAGTGGTGAAAGTGGACATCCTTGTACCAGATCTTAGGGGAAAAGCATTCACATTTTCATCTTTGATTATGATAATAGCTATGAGTGTGTCATATATGGCCTTTAATATGTAGAGGTATTTTCCATCTATCCCCATTTGGGGAGCATTTTTATTATAAATTAATGTTGAATTTTATCAAATACTCTCTTTAAATCTATTGATTTAAAGAATCATGGAGTTTTTATCATTGATTTTGTTGATATGGTGAATTGCATTGGTTGATTTTTATATGTACAACCATATTTGCATTCCTAAAATAAGTCCCACTTATTCATGATATATCATCTGTTTAATGCATTGCATTTAATATATTGCTGAAATTGGTTTGCTAAGATTTGGTTGAGGGATTTTGCATCTTTGTTCATCAGGCATATTGGTCTATAATTTTCCTTTTTGTGTGTTGTCTTTGCTTTTAGTATTAGTGTGATATTGGCCTCATAAAATGTGTTTAGAAATATTTCCTCTTTCTTAAATTTTTGGAGGAATTTGAGAAGGATAGTTTTTAATTCATCTTTGAAGGTTTAATAGAATTTACTATCAAAACTGTGTTGTGTTGGACTCATGTTTGGGGGGAGACTTCTTATTACTCTTTCAATATCCTTGCTTGTAATTGGTCTGTTCAGGTTTTCTATTTCTTCTTGAGTCAGTCTCTGAAGTTCATAGATTTCTAATAATTTGTCCATTTCTTCTAGTTTATTCAACTTATTGCCATACAGATGATCATAATAATCTCTGATGATACTATTTATTTCTGAAATGTCTATTATTAGAGTTTTCTCTCTTTTTTTTCCTAAGTGAGGCTGGCTAGAGTGGTTTAATTTTTTTCTTTAATTTTTCCAAAGGACCAGCCTTTGGTTCCATGATTTTTTTTAATTATAGTTTTTAGTTCCATTTCTTTTATTTCTGCTCTAATATTTATTATTTTCTTCTTCTATTCCATTTTCCCTCAAATTCCCTAAAGTTTGCAGTAAGATCATTTATTTGAGATCTTCTTGTTCTTGAACTGAGCCATTATTGCTGTATACCTCTTCCATAGTACTACTTTCACTGTGTCCCATAGGTTCTGATAGTTTGTGTTTTCATTTTCATTTTTCTTCAGGTATTTTTTTTTTAATTTCTCCTTTGATTTCATTGTTAATCCAATAATCATTCAGTAATATGTTGTTCAGTCTCCATGTATTAAAGGATTTTCTTACTTTCTTTTAGTAGTTGTTTTCTAGTTTGATACCATTGTGATCAGAGAAGATGCCTGATATAGTTTCAATCTTCATGAGTTTATCAACTCCTATTTTATGACTCAACATGTGGTAGTCTATCCTGGAGAATTTTCTGTTTGCATTGTATAGAATGTGTACTCAGCTTTTTTTTTAATGCAGTATTCTATAAATATCTATTAAGCCTCTGATATAATTCCTTGGCAAGGGCTATTATTTCTTTGTTTTCTGTCTGGTTGATATGTTTCCATTGGTCAAAGTGGGGCATTGAAGTTTCCTACTACTATTATGTTGCTTTCAATGTCTGATTTCAGATTGGATAAGAGTTGCCTTATAACTTTTGATGCTGCTTTGTCTGCTGCTGTATATTGATAAAAAGTTATGTCTTCCTGATATAGTGATCTCCTGTCATTATTTAATGTCTATCTCTGTCTCTTGTTACCTTCTTTGGTTGGAAGTCTATTTTATCTGATATAAATATAGTTGTCCTTGTCTTTTTAAGGTCAAATTTGCTTGCAGGATTGTTTTCCAACCTTTTTACTTTTAGTCTGTGTTTATCTTAGTGCTCAAATATGTCTCCTGGTGACAGCAAAAATTTGGGCTTTGTTTTCTAATCCAGCCATTAATCTATGACTTTTGATTAGTGTGTTCATTATATTTTCATTTAGGGTAATTATATATGATTATTTCATACTTCTATTTTTTCTTTGATTATCTGATTCTATTTAATTATTTAGTTGATTATGAATTTTCTTCTCTCCATTTCTGATTGAAATGTCCCTTTCAGTATTTTTTGTAGAAGTGTCTATTATTGGCAAACTTGTTCAACTTCTGCTTGTCTGGGAAGTCTGTTATTTCTCCCTCATTTTTGAAGGAGAGACTCTCTAAATATAGTATTCTTGGCTAACATTTTTGTCATTAAGTACTTTGAATATATCATTCCATTTTCTCCTTGCCTGTAGAATCCTCAGAGAAGTCTGTTGTAAGATTGGTGTGAGTATCTTGTTGGTTACTTCCTTTTTTTCTCTCGCCACTTTCAGTTTTGTTTTGTTTTGTCTTAAACTCTTGGTAGTTTTGTAACTATGTGTCTTTGTGTAGTCTAATTACATTTAGATAACCGGATGTTCTCTTGGTTTCATGGATTATTATATTTAATTTCTTCCCCGAGTTTATGAAATTTCCCTCTATTATTTCTTTGAACCAGTTCTCATTTCCTTCTCTCTATTTTCCCATTCTGGGATACATTACCCTTTTGTTGTTCTTCCTAATGGAGTAGGATAGTTCTCAAAGTATTCCCTCATCTTTTTTACTTTTTATTTCTCTTTCTTTTTTAACCTGAACCCTTTGTGTATTAGAATCTTCAAAGTCACCAATTTGATCACCCATGTGGTCTAATCTGATTCTATAGCTAGGACCTTCCTAGCTATAGAATCAGGACCTTCCTGAGCATGTAGGCTTCTAGGCCATACCTCAGACTACTGAGCAAGGTGCTCATGGGCTAGCTCAGAGGCCCATGGGTACACCTGTCTTCCCCACTTCAGAACCTTTGGGCCAGCTGCTAGTGTGTGTAGCCAGAAAATAGGAGTCTCCCCATTGAGCACAACATGTGAAACAAAGAAATCTCAGATTTTCTCTGCCTAATGTGGGTGGTCAAAGGAAGTGCCTGCCTGAATTTAACATGTTTTCTATCATTTCTGATTCAACTGGAGAGTCCAGGCCTCCTGGGTACATCTTACCTCTTTAGCAAGGGACTCTTGGACAAGTTTTAGTGGCTGTCCCTCTCCCCTGTGTGACCTTTTATCCAGGCCCCAGCTTGTACAGTCAAAGAGTAAATCTTACTGTACAAAGGGCATCCTGGTTGCGTGTGGCCAGTGTACGGATTAGGGTGAGATACCCACCTCTCCCAGCATGCTCTCTCAGACTTGCCCTGATGGTCACAACTTGCTGCTGCCAGAGAGTGCTGGATCTCCTGGGGAGAAGATATAAAACACCAAAATGGACATACAAAAAAACACAACACGTGGCAACTAGAGACCTCAAATAAATATGACACCACAAGGAGATAACCTTCCAGAATCCAACCACAGTGATATAGAAGATCTTCCTGTCAGATAGAGTTCAAAACTGCCATGATAAAAGAAAAATCAAAGAAATGGAAGAAAATGCACAAAAACAAATCAATATATCGTCACAGATAATATGGATAACTTGGAGAAGAGGGTGAATGTTCCTATTCTTGTACATTTGCTCCTTTTGAAAAACCTTCTTTACAGGTAAATTTAAATATATTTAATAACACTAATTTTAAGTGAGCAATTAAATGAATTTTGACATTGTGCTCAATTGTGGAACCATCATAATCATAATAAAGAGCATTTCTATCAACCCCCAAATTTCCCTTATCCCTCTTTGTTCCCTTGTTCCTGTCCCTTACCTCCAGATTTTCTAGTACGTCATGTATTTAAATGATGTCTGACTTTTTTAAGCATAGTGCTTTTCATTGCTGTATGTAACAGTAGCTTGTTCTTTTGCATTGCTGCTCTTTCTAATGATCCATTATAAGGTTATAACCCAATTTGTCCATTTAGCAGTTAACGGACATTTAGGTTGTTTCCAATTTTTAGCTTTTATGAGTAAATATTTCCACTTCATTTTACTAACAACCAAGAAATTATCACCATTGTTTTTATTCTATCTTGTAAAATATGGTAAGTTTGGTTACAAAGATCATCAATGGTTTGAGTCAGAACTGAAAGAAAACCAGTCAGGGAAGATTGACTCAGTTATCTTTCATAGAACTGTCACCAGCTGAATTGGCCTCTCATTTTCCTATGCTTTGATAGTTTTTTTTCTTGTACCTTTTTTATGGTATTCTTTGTCTCTTCTATTTTGGCCACTTTGAATTCCCTTTTTTTTATTTCCATATTTATCTTCATTTGATTCAGTGTCTTACAGAATATCTTTCACTTATATAGTCAGGACAAATGTTAAGTGAACTGATAGGTATTCTTTACTCTCTTTTTCAGACATTTAGATGATTTTTTATCATTCTAAATCCATTTTCGAAATGTTCCAGAGTGTTATAAAACAGGTTTCCCTAAATCAGAATACTTCAGATCCAATCTCTGCCTTTATATCACTTAAGTGTAAGCTTTGAGCAGATTTTTAATTCTTTATAACCCTCATTATTTTCAACTATAATGTGAAAACATTTGATTAAAGAAATATGAGATTCCCACTCAGCTCTAACATTCTAAGTTTTTACAAAAAGCTACCAAGTTAGAAAGAAGCTGCAAAGGGAGAAGCCAACATAGGCGGAAAGGGGAGAAGTAGAAAAGCAAAAATACTCTTTTATGCAATGCAAAAGTAATGTGTAGTTTCTTCAGTACAGTGAATGTTGAGGTAGGGCTTAAGAACCAAAGTGATGTGTAACTCAACATTTGTTGGTAGAGCATTGTGTTAAATTGTTTTATTTTTCAGGAGTACTGTAATAAAGCATTAGTTCTTTTTTGTAAATATGAAGTAATAGTAATTAGGCAGCTTCTCATCCTAAAAATCTATGGTGAGACTGGAAATCCCTTTGTTATAGGTAAAATGTAAGTCCCTGTTTGCAAAATGCAGTACAATTATGACTGTTGTCTCAGAATAATTTTTAATAGTGCTTTTTTTTTCACTATCAAATGGATATTGATTTTGAATAATGTATTTTATGGTCACTTATTATTTGGAATCTCAGACGTTTTCCTGCCTATATCCCCTGTACTAAGTAGAGATTTTACTTGGGGATGGTTTAGGGTGAAAGAATCCACAGTGCTCTTTCTAGGCTGACATTTTAGGCAACATCGTCTCTGCTGGCAAAACCATTAGAGCCTCTTCCAGGCACTCTTCTTTTTTTAACTTGAGTAGATTTTCCAACTTCATTTAAGACTGCAGCCTTCTTCATCCCTATGGCAGGGGTATAAGAATATTTATCCATCCAACTTTCACTGCCATCTTCTATGTGCCAAGTACTGAGCTGAGCGCAGAGAGTACAGAGAGACAAAGATGACAAAAGAAGACAAACATATAGCTGAAGTGTGAGCAGTGCTATTTTAGTAGTATGTGTACATACACCAATGTAGTGAGGAAATAATAGTTAATTTAGGAAAGAGAGAAAAAAGAGGGGCGAGATTTTGAACAGACCAGAGTAGTGTGTATTAAGCAAGGGGCAGAGGTTGGTGAGAATGGAAAGTATTCCAGGAAAACAAAAAGACATGTCCAATGATACAATGATACATGGCCAGAAAATACGTGGTGCGACCAGGTGAGGGGGAGATGGGACAAAATGTGACCCAGTCTGATTATCCATTTGTTGCAAATGTCAGGTTGAAACTGAGTGTGAAGCAAGATTTTGGAACAAATCCAAGGAGGTATTGTTATTAGAAATGCCAGAAGGAACCTTATTTCACATTTAGTGTGGACCCCTGATGATTCTTTGAGTGTGGTGTGGGTGTATTTTCATTCTGTAATTTTATACTACAACATTACCCCATGCATTGACCAATTTCAATACAGACTTTCCTTATGTTGCTTTATAATTAGAAGCCAGTGAATTGAAGTTCCACAGCGGTACATAGACTAGTGGTGATAGCTTTATGGAATTGTTTATTTTTAGTTTGGCAAAGGCAAGGCAGTAAATATCTCAATTAGTAAACTAACGCAGCATGGATGAGAAATGCCCACAAGGAGATTAGGAGTTTGAAATAACTAAGTCAATTAATTGAAGGAAACCCTCATATCACCCATGTTTAGTATATGAAGAACCAACCTAATGTGTGTGAGCGCACAGTGTCGGCATCCACAGTGCTGCCTGTGAGGAAGTCTTTTGAATATTCCAGGTTCTAATTGCTTAAGAAAAACAATTTGAAAATGGTAAAAAATCAATTTAAATGTATTTATCTCTTTAAGAACCACTGTGATTGGCTATTGATGGATGATCCATCCTGTTGGGTAAATACACAGTCATAGTGGCATGGGATACTGTTGACTATGGAAGCTTCTCATCCTGCAATTTCTTTTTGTGTGACCCAAAGGGGATTTTTTTTTTTTCTTTATGAAGAGCTGGGGCAGTTATTCCTATCTATCTCTATCTATATTCACATTTCATGGCCTAATGTGTGAAAATATTTAGTGAACACATGCCTGTGATACTACAGAATTACTTACTTGACTCTAGATAGACTCTCCTAAATTGATTTGCGGTTCTATTTTAAGTTTAAAAGGAAAAACAGACGTGGTTTACAAAGCTTAGTTTGAAGAATTTAAGACTTAGAATACTGAGTCATGCTCTTCCTATAACTCCAGGACCTTTAGGAAATGTTAACCATTCAGAAGACAAAAGATTATTGGTAATTCAAAACATTAAATGTGTTATAGAAAAAGTATCTGTGATTTAAAATGATAAAATAACATTTAGTTTTGTCATGATTTTTTGATTTTCAGAGTTATGTACTTTAGTCTATTTGGCATTATGGCATGCATTTTAACAATGTATGAAAGGCAAATCCTTTGGGTCCTCCCCTTAAAGGGAGAAGAGGAGCTATAGAAAGACTGTTGCCTTTTTAGGCTTAACACTGTCTATATATCAGCTCTCTGTGATCTATAGGGGAAATGATGGGGGGCTCATGCATCTATAGATTAAATATCTGCCTATCTCCTCTTTGCTTTGTAGACTGGAAAAAGATAGCATTCAGCAGAGCTTTAGCAACGAAGCAAAGGCCCAAGCCCTTCAGGCCCAGCAAAGAGAGCAGGAGCTGACACAGAAGATACAGCAAATGGAGGCCCAGCATGACAAAACTGGTAGGTGGTAGGGAAAGATTAGAGCCTGGGCACTCGCTCACAAGCCAGGCCCACGCCTTACTGTGAAATGACATCAGGAACACCTGTAACCTTTGGCTGGCCGAAGGGAGCAGATGCTAACTACACCGGAGATTTCGAATTACATATTAGTTAGCGTTTAAAAGAGAAAATGGAAAGTATTGCCCACTGTCTGTTGATTTCAGAGTGCTGCTCTCACATCTGTTGCACCATCTGGATTATGAGTTTATTTACCTGTGTTCAAGAAACGTAAAGCTGAGAGAGACCACAACAAAGTAGAAAAACAAAGGGCTTGTTTTTGGCTGGGTTTTCAGGCACACATGTTATATAAAGAAAATAGCATCAGAAGCTCTGCGGGAAATGCTCTGAGCTTACAGTTAGAGTCTCCTGAATAGCATTGAACAGTTCCCACAGTACACACATTATAGCTACTCTAAAAGCCTAATGAGTTTGCTTCAGCATCCAAACTGGAGAAAAGCTTTAGCCATTAATCGGTTCTTAATTCACTGTCGCAGCTGGATGTAATTCAGTGGCTCCAAATTGATATGTTCCTTTATTTAATCTTTGCAGCTTTGAACATTTTTAGCATTTGTATGATTTCCCCCTCCCCAACCCAATCTAGAGTGATGTTTAATCCTTTGCATTCTTCAAGTTCTCACAACTGCTGTTAAAATTCACTAATACAAGACATTGACCACAGCTGGCAGCTTGGCTAAAAATTGCCATCTTTCATCACATTGGCACTATTCTGTAGACTGAGTTGACCAGTAACTCTTTACCTTTAATTTAAAAGTAAAATGCACTTTGAAAATAGGCAGTTTGATTTGTTTAGTTGGAGCATTATGTGGTTCCTTTCACTTGTGAGTTGTGTGTTCACAGACAGTGATAGTCAAAACAAGACAGTGTCAGTCATTATAATTCCACACCACATACTCCAAGCTGATTGTACTATTAAAACAAAAGTTTAATTGATCCTGTCTGTTCCAGAAAAATGGTGCTTAATTTTTAGTGCCTTCATTTATTTTGCTTTGCATGCTATATGCTTTTTGCCAATCTCTGGCTAAAATTGAAAAGAAATAAAGGGACTTATTAGACCTACACTTAAAGATAATTTTCACTTGAGTCAATGTATACTGTATTTGATCCCATGATAAAAAATTATAACTTATCCTATAGGTGAAAGACTGCTAATGTAAAATTCATTAATAATAATCTGTTTACTTATAGAGAAGCAAATGTCATTTTTATGCTCACAGTTCCCCCTAGCACTTTCAGTAGTGATTTTTCCCTACCAGCATTTGTTCAGATGAAAGTTCATCACACTTAGTAGTTGTTTTCCACTAAAAAGAAAAGGAGGAAATTATATGATTAATCACTGTTTGGCCCCACTTGTTAGCAGGATCCTAGTGATTAAGAAGTGTGGTATTTTTGTAGTGCTAGATTAAGAATGTTTATGATTAGAGTCACCTTAAGAACACTTTTTATTTTGAACAGAAATATCACACTGTGTTAAATTTCTTGGGCCACATCTTTTTTGAAGTCTATATTCTTGACAATGAAGTAAAAATTCTAAAGAAAATTAAGGATTTCATCTTCATAACTAAAGAAGTATATGCAAGGTGGGGGTTAGTAGAATATGTGAGCAGCTATGAAATGTCAAAAATGAATTGTATTAGAGAAGAGAGTTCTTCAATGATTTTAATTTTGCATTATCTGGTGGTGATAATGTTTGACACTGTTAAAATAAAATTGTCAAAATAAAAATGTAATATCTTGCATATTGCAAAATTATAACTATCTGTGATTTCAGTTGAGGTATTTGACAGTTTATCAAAATGTTTAAACATTACACCAAGCTGGTATGATCAAAAATGTTTCTGTCATAAAATTATTAGAAAAATAAATGTCCTACATGATTTATTGCCTTTCCAGGTGAGTTGTCCTTTGACTTATGACATAGAAAATGATCTAGTGGTTTATGAGAAATATGTAGTGGTCTTAGTGCTTCTACCACTCTCCATATGGGAGCATTGCAGAGCTACAAGCATAAACATCTTATGTTGGTGTGGGGCTTATTATTATTTCTAGAAAACGAACAATATTCATTGCTGACCTCCCAGAACACACTTTTGAAAAAGTACATGGAAGAGTGCAATACAGTAGTCAAGAGACTGGAACAAACCTCTCAAAAAAGCAGGTAAGTAATATTATACTATAGTTTTGAAACTGTGAATTCTGTAATTTCCCCTTATAAATAGCATTTCCACTCTTTAATAGCCTAGTATCAAAATTAGATATGTGTTGACATATTTCCTGTGAAAATATTTTTATTAATTGTCCATAAAGACACGTTTTTGTTTTTTCATGATTATGTATACATACTATTATTTGACTTTTTTTGATGTTTAGAGTTGAAAACTATGAATTTTCAGATGCCAAGGAAGGATGATAATTGTTCTAATAAAGAATGCAGATAAATCAAGCAGACTTTAGGTCAAATCACAGTAGAGGAAGTGCGTACATATAAAATGAAAGTAGATGATACTTTGAAAAGAAAAACACAACCATCCTTTTCTTCTCTTAAGGTTCTTTTATTTTAATACAATAGTCACCATTCATTTCATAGATACACAACTCTTTTATAAATCCATTGATTGAGATCTTAATGAATTTTTTTCTGCATGTTTAATATGATTACCTTACAAAATGAATTACTTTATATTCTAAGTTGTATGAAACCTAGTTTTCATCTCAGTTTTGACAGTAACTGCAATCTCCTGCAAATTTATTTGACCTGCTTGAGCTGTGGGTTCCTTCTGTAAATAAATGATATTGGACAAAATCACTTTGAAGTGAGTTATAAAAAGCAATATCCATGTAACTAGCTATGTATCAACCATCATATTACAATATAAGCTAATGGAAGAATAACCTGTATTTTGTCTCTTTTGTATTTTTCTGAGTTTCACTTAGATCTACACACAGTAAGCAATATGGCTTAGTGAACAACCTCATTCAGAGAGCATTTACATGAGGGTCATAGATTTCTCATCGCTGTGATTGTCTTGGTTCCTGCATTTATAAGCTGACTTAGAGGACAGGATCTTTGGGGGGGATTCAAAGGGCTTATGAATACATTTTTTTCTGCTCACAGGAAGACAGAGGCTCATATAATCACTCAGAATGTGCTCCAACATGTGTACCTTTTTAGCAGATACCAATTAAATATCTTGTTTGGATAGGAGAAAAGCTCAGGGTGCCAAAACATCAGATAATTTTAGGAAATTTGACAAGAAATCTAAATGATTTTGTTATGAAAGACACCCTCATAAAATAGTAACCAACTATTCCTTACCTGAAGTACTTTACTTGCCTCAAATACATTCTAAAGTAAGTATTTAGTTAGAAACAAGCTGACTATATTATATCATTTCAGATAAATTTATATTGATCTGGGGTTTATGGTATTGTATTGTCTTAAGATCGCTTTGTGATTATGAATTCTCTAGCTCCTAAGGATATATAATTCAGAAAAATTAAATGCATAAAAGAGAAAGGGCTATATGTGCTTGGTAAATATTATTTAGTTTTCACAACAACTTGACACAGGAATTATTAGTTTCTTTTATAGGTGAGGAAACCAATCCTCAAAATATTCGGCTGGTACAGGGGAAAGCTAGAGTTTTAACTTAAATCTATGATCTGTCTACAAGAAATGTCATACTTTACATCTACCATTGAAAATATCCAGGCCAAAGTAATTGATGGTAATGTTTAGGCAAGAAAACTTAGTCTTTAAATTCCCATGAAGAAGTAGGCATAGTTGGCATTTGAGGATTAATTGGTAAGCCTGGGTTAACCCGTACCTTGTGCTCCTGGCTGCATTTTTCCTGCTCTAGATCTACCCTGTCCTGGTCTAGTGAACTTGAACCTCAGCTCTTCTTACTTCTGTTCCTCTAACTTCTGACAACTACTTTGCAAACCGAATATGTTCCTTTATGACTAACGCAATAAATATTTATTGAATGAATGAATGAAGCAAATAAGTGAGGTGTTGCCCCCAAACACCCCTATATCCTGATTTGAGTCTGGTTACAGCCTGTTCCTTTGTTAAGGGCGGGCAGTGTTAAAATACAGTTTGGAATTTAGAAAGAACTAGGTTTGAATTTCACTTTACCATTTAGTTTCATAATCTTGGATTCACTTCCTAATCTCTCCAAAGCTCAGTTTCTCCATCTTTAAAAACATTTCTAAATGTTAGAGGATTATTGTGAGAATAACACACACACACACACACACACACACACATAAAGTACATTGCACAATGCTTGACACAGAAATATACAGCTGCTATTGTCTTTAATGGCATTGTTTTAAGGGTCTTGATTAGCAATTTGGTTTACCACTTCCCCTTGCTATTATTGCCTTAGCTGTTTAGGGTCTGAGTGCCATTTTTCTGACAGATATAAAGTCTATACTACAATTAAAACCTTTAAAACACAAAGAGTGATCAGTAAAATGTGGATCTGGTTGCCTTGTTTTGTGTTGTTCTGGTGCCTTGTTTTATAAATCTAAAGAATTGAAATTGGCATCTACTATAACTTTATAATTTGATCCAAACCTTAGGAGTGACGAATAGCAGACACTCAATTAGTTGTTACTTATAGTTGTTAAAACTATGAGAGGCCCTCCAATTTACAAAATATGCATTTTGTGCATCTCATCAGAAAGTCGTAGATAGGATAAATTGTGGTTTTTAGAGTTTTTTGTTTATTTCTTTACTCTTCCTTTCCTCTCATTTCCTTCTGGTTCCCTACATGAAGAAAATGACATTTTCAATGACTCATTCATGCAAAATCTAACTTTCCATTTTAATACTACCTTTTATTTTGAAAATACCTATAAAACTTGAAGATCTCAGAGTATTTCTTAGGTAAAAATTATAAACTTATTTACTCTTATAGAAACCCTCCAGAAGTGTACCTCTACACACCCCTTACTAAACTTTTGAGATAAGTAATTTCCCCTGTGCTTTGAAATGAGAAAAATCATGCAGTTTCTTGAGACTTCTAAAGTACTGCCATTGTGGAAGCTCAGATTTCAAAATAATCATTTAAACAATATGATAATATTGATCCAATTATGTCAGCAAATTTTTTCTCAAAAGAGCATATGTTTATTTTATATTGATCAACAATTTAAAACATTTTTCTGCTCCCCTTTTCTTTCTAGTGACATTTCTTTGAGTTTTGTGTTATTCAAAGTAGCATAAACAAATGGATCCGTACTATTTTAAAGAAGCTTTTTTACTCACAAATCTAGTCATTTGACTAGAGTCCATGCAAAATCACTAGGAAAGCTGCAATCTGGGCTCACCATTCCCATACACTCTTACACTAGCTTCATGCTAGACTGCTCTGAAAGTGTTTAGAAATGGTTGCTCCGTGTGTGTGTCTGTGGTATGTTTTCTCCCCAACTAGAAGTAAGTCGCAGTATGGCAGTGCCGTATCGCTTCTGTTCTCTGGAAGCCCTCCACAGTGATTAGCACAGTACTTCCTGCACAGTGGGCGTCCACACTGCTCCAGTGGCACTGTAACCCCAGGGCTGTGAATGGCACATCCCATTTTAAAATTAAAAATAAACTGCTGATTGTGTGCACTTTACATAGCTTATTTTTGACCACCAGACAAGAGCTTTAATTCCCTTTTGCTTTTAATTGGCACCAGGACGACATTCTGGCTGATTTTGGTTGAAGCACACATAAACTTTAGCTGCACTTTCATCTTTATTCCCTAGAACTCTGAGAGCTTATGACAGTTACAGGGTTGTTTTTGAGATAGGTAAATGGTTATGTTTAAATAGCTTTGGTGCAGGTGTGATTTTTCTTTATCAAAGTGATGCAAGTATTCCCTCGCCCCAGGTGCTTAGATGAATCAGCAATAAAATGTTTGCTATGTAATCTAAAATATACCCTGGGAAGTACTCAGAAAGGTTGAGTGCTGGCTAGGAGTGCACTTCTGCCAGCTGCAGAATGGAGATCAGGCATGTGTTGGGTTTTAGCCTGTCAACGCTTGCGCTTTGAAATGAGCAGGATACAGAGCATAGAACCAGGATCGAAGTGGTTTTGCGTCTCTTCTTTCTTTTTCATCATTGTCACTTTCTGAGTTACCAGGCTTGTGGATTGATGTCTAACACTGCCCACTGTGTGTTTGTGATTTGAGTTTTGTAATTAAGAAGAACAATGGGAGTCCATTGGGCCTCCTTATATATAATGGTTGGTTTAATTTGTTTCACTTCTATCTTGTTAATTGTAAATTGATCATTAAGATTTGAATTCTAATCTGTCACCAGGGTTGTGGGTATTGAGGCTAGAGCAATGATCCCGGTTTTAATCACTGATGATGAGAAACAAATTTTATAATTTTGGTACATATTGCAGTTCATATATTTTAACACTGTATTTTATGGTGTTATAAATATTGTTAAATGACTTTTAGTGTAGTTTTACTGTGTGAACTATAATGTATAAATTATATTACTGTTTTGGCAACAGTAGGTATCCAACTGTGTGAATTTAATTGAAGTAAAGAACACACGCCCGCTTGGACTGTTTTTTTTTTTTTCCCCTTGCATGTTTAAATGATATTAGGTTAGAACACTATAAAAATTATCTTCTGCAAGAAGAGACTGATATTGGCTTCTACTAATTGTTACCAAAAGTCAAATAAGAATCTAAAAGAATAAAAAAGAGGTCTTTTTTCCCTTAAAAAGCAATCATCACTGTAATCCTAATTATCGTAATAAAATATTATACTTCATGCAAATGCAATTATACAATGTAACTGGAATATAAAACGCTGGGAAAAGTTCATGCTTTTGTAAAGTCAAAAATTATCTAATTTTTTCTAGAAAGTGTATTAGAATCAGTTATCCTTTTATAAAACTCTAGGAAAATCATGCCATAAATGTAATATCAAATTAATATAGAAACTTACAAGTTTATTATTTGAACTTTGCAAACTACTAGTTTTTTCAGCATATTATGGTTTTTAGACTGTTGTCCAAATGTTGTACATTTACCAATTTTTTTATTGAAAAATGTGAGCTATAGACAAATTATCATTTTGAACAAAGAAAAAGAAACAAAAAATATGCAATACAAAAAAAATAATATAGCATGTATAGCATATATCTGATAGTAATATGTACTTTACAAATAACATTTATATTTTTTGTGATTGTGTAAGTTAAGGCATCCTCAGTATAGGACATTTGTATATAACTACTAGAAGAAATAGGGGGAAATGTGCTGTTAACTACTAGAAGAAATAGGGGAAAATGTGCTGTCACATTATCACCAAGTTTACATGCTTAACTTTTGACATGTTTCCTGTCAGTCACTACCATTAGTATAAAAATGTGTGTGTACATATACATTTGTATTGTGAGTAAAATTATACCATAGTTAGTTTCACATCCTGTTTTTTCACTTAATATTATCTAATGAACATTCTTCTACATCATTAAATATTCTGGAAACATAACTTTAATTGAATCACTTGCATGCACAATAATTCATTAGACATTTAAAATGTTTTCAATTTTAACAGTTATGAATAATATGATAATACGTTTGTACATAAATCTGAATTTTTGATGATTCCCTTAGTAAAGATGCTTAAAAGAAGTTTGCTGGTCCAAAGAATAGGCACACCTTTAAAGCTATCAGTATGTATTACTTTGCTCAAGTGCTAAATTCTGCTGAGTATGTATGTATGCATATTGGTGTATAACCAAAAAAAAAAAAAAAAAGAAAGAAAGATTATAAACAATAAAGGAGTGAGAGACAATATAGCACAGTGCACAGTGAGTAGAACAATCCCTTTAGCATTGGATGGACCAGTGTTTGTATCTGGGATTGGC
This sequence comes from Scalopus aquaticus, assembly GCA_004024925.1. NCBI lineage: Eukaryota > Metazoa > Chordata > Mammalia > Eulipotyphla > Talpidae > Scalopus > Scalopus aquaticus. The sequence continues at coordinate 91,032 of PVIJ01005298.1, forward strand.
TAATCATATTTGGGTGGCCTGAAGCACATTGTTAAACCCTGCACAGACCTCACAGAGACAAGGGAAACACACACTTACTTTGTAGGACTAAGATGACAGGAATACATCCAAGATATTGTGGGTTCAATTCCAGACTGCTACAATAAAACAAACTTACAATAAAACAGGTCACATGAGTTTTTGGTTTCACTTTGCATATAAGTTACGGTTACCCTACAGTAGTCTATTAAGTATGCAATAGCATTGTTATTTTTTAAAATGTACACATCTTAATTTAAAAATACTTTATTGCTAAAACAGGCTAACCATCATCTGAGCTTTCAGTGAGTAGTAATATTTTTTGCCACTAACCTTCAGTTTGTAAAAAAAAATGGTATCTGCAAAGCACAATAGCGACACACTATAAAATTAGGTATGCCTGTATTAAAGTAAAAGATGGAGGCTACTGGAAGGCATGCAATCTATGTTTGAGCATAATCTGGTTTTATTATGCATTTATTTGAATAACAATAAAAATAAAATGTTTGGTAAATGTTTATTGAACATTTAAGTTTCATCCTACGGAATTTTTTCATTACTTCTTGTATTTTTTAATTGGAATTTTGATAGAGTAGGGATAGCACTTTATTAAATGACATTTCTAAACTTCACTTTTTAAATGTGTTCTTAGCCTTTTTATTATGAAAATTTTATTCCTAGTTCTTTTTGTTTTTTATGAATTTTTCTAAGTCAAAGTAATTTTATTTTTTAAATGTCATTATTGTAAAAATGAAGAAAATATGGAAAAGGAAAATGTTTTTTTAATTCCCAGTCTGATACCTAAAGATATTAATATGTGTCATGCATGTCATAATATTTTAAGTTATAAAATGGAATCACTTTATATATACTTATTTTTAATATTTTCCTTATTAATATGTAATATTTTAGGCCAATAATAACACTGATAGCCACATAACACACTTAATATGCAAGCATCTTGGTATTCCTATGTATAATTAATGTATTCAGTCTTCTGTTGACAAATTCCTGGGTTGTTTCCAGATATTGGGTTGCAAAGCTTAAAGAAACAATACAACAATGAACATTCTCATGAAAACATGATTTTTCATGTACATTTTTATGTTGGAACATTTATATTTCCTTTGTGATTTTTCTTTTAAAAAGTGACCTCGGTGGGGAGGAAGTATCTGAGAACAGATAAATACTGTTCTGCATTTTAAAAATCTGGTTTAAGATAATTTTCATCCTTTTGGAATTAATTTTAGTGCATAGTGCATATTGTGATAGGAGATACTAATCTTGGAATAATGCCAAATTAATAGTTTTTAAACTACCCCTAAGTTTTTGTATGTTGCATGTGTTTTTGAAAGGAGAAACCTAAGTTAGTTATTCCCTGATTTAGATTTTCAAATATAAAGTCTTAGTGAGGCAAATGCAGACTGAATGCTTGATCTGAGCTTGAAAATAAAATAATTCATGCCCTCATGTATAATCTAGTAAGAAAGATGAGGCATAGAGAACAATTCAGTGGAATGAATTGTAAGATAATGTGTGTATGAAGCTAGAAATAACTTTAAAAAATGTGCTACATATTGAGAATTGCAAGGTATTAATCAGGGAAAATTTCCTTTGAGATGACATTTGAACCACAATGAAAAAATGATGAGAAATGAGGTAACTAAAAGTGAAAGGTTGCTTCAAAATGTGAGACAGGTTGGTAGTTGGGATGTATTTCCTTAGCAAATCCAAATTTTATCTTGATCAAAAAAGGGAAGAATTAGCTCACCTAATGGAGGAATCCTTTATTTGGAGGGTAATAATTTTACATAAAGAGTCTTACTTAAATTTCAAGAAACAAACCAATCATCAACTACAAGAATTTCAATATGCCAGAGGTTTAAACCTTCAGTTGTAACCTATGATGCCGTGGAGCCTCAGGGGATGGTGACAGTGATAGCAATGTTTAATTAAAACAAGGACAGGATACAATTTTTCTTGAATAGATAACTTTCTAATCACCATATTCTGAGACTCAACTTAGATAGCCAAGACACTGAAGAGGTAGCATATTTCCTGAGAGACTTTAACAGTCACCTTAGTGGATAAATATGATCCTAAATGATTTATTAATGAAATTAGGCAGAAAGAAGACTGAGGGAATTGTACCTGACTTAGCAAACAGAGGAAGGTAAACATTTAATTTATTTTATTAAGGTATTTGGTTTATAATACTGTATATGATTCAGAAACATCGGATTCTACTCTTCAGATGTATGTTACCACAACACATACATCACCAAGGCAGTCATAATCCTTCATTATAATCCATTGTGCATCCTCTTACCTTTATTCTCCCCCTTCCCTGGCCCCTGGTAGCGTCAGTTTTACAGTCAGATTTCTAGGGTTTGTTTTTGGTTTGGTCTTGTCTGACTGTTTTCTTTCTCTGTGTTCAACATATGAGCAAAACCATTCAGCATTTGTCTCTCTCAGGAAGGTGAATCTTAAGTGTGTACAGTTTATGCGTGAAGTAAGCTGATCTAAGATTCCAGAAGAAAAAAATTGGAAGACAGGGTGAACATAAGACTGAGACCAAAACTGACAGTTCTATCCCCACCTCGTACAGACCTCCACCCAGCAATCTAGGGGTTTTCTCTGTGAATAAATTAAAGCAGCAGTCTCTGGTTAACCTAATAACCAGATTAGATTACAGAGAATAATAGAAGGTCTGCACTCTGAGAGGTGAGGTTAGAATTAGGGTTGCACACAAACAGGAAACTGGGGATCCCTCTCTTCTGCTTGCCTCAGAAGAACCAAAGGATCTTTCTCTTTAGAAATAGAAAAGTCACAGAGGAAAGAATTACAAATACTGATTCTGGGACTCTCACATAGGTAAAGATGATTTGCTACTCAGTCACCAAAGACCACTCATTTGGATAAAATAAATATACACAGTGAAAATGTAATCATAATATACTGCTTAGACAGCAAGGAACAACATTTAGGTAGTCATCATAATGTAAATACTGATAATGATTCAACTGCAAATTGAAATACTAGTAGCAATTACTTTGACAAGCTGGAGGTGGGGGATGGGACATACAAGAGAATTTAATTTTCATATACCATAATGAATCAGTAGAATTTTTTTATTGACAAAGCAAGGGATATTGATGTATACTTAGAAATATGTAGGTAAATACCAGAAGAAATAGCTTACAAAAATTTAAACTATTTGTCACTGCTTAGCAGGATTGGGAATCAGGGAGCAGAGGAGTGTCATTTTTCATTATTATGCCTTCTAGAACTATATTATTTTAATCATGTGCCTTTAAATTAGCTCTTCTGATTAAAAGAAACAACTCTCTGCTGTAGAGATTAGACATGGGGCTGCTCCTTGAGCACCATGATGACTAGCCTATAATAGGCCTACAATAAACTTTTTGTTAATGGATAATGGTCTTTTTATAAAAGGAATTTGATCATTGTTATTTTTGTCTTATTCCTTAAAGAAGCCACTTCTATTATGGTAAGTCGTTATTCCTTTGTCTACCACTTGAGACGCTATAGCACATATCCTTATACTGTATATTTTGCAGTTTCTGAAATATTTTACATGAATTTTTATTTACACCGTCATATTTCAGTACAGAGTTTAAAATATGTTAAGGTTATATAACATCTACCTTTTTTGTGTTTTCACCTGTCTAGGTCTAAACTAGCTCAGTTCAGTCAAGAACAAAGATATACATCTGACAAAATAGAAAAGTTACAGAGAAGAAATAATGAATTGGCAGAACAGTGTGTCCAACATGGGAGACTACATGAGATAATGAAGCAAAGGTAATAGAGGTTTAACAGTCAACTAACATACGCTGAATGTGTTTGGTACAAAACAGAGTGGAAATTGCTGTGGAATAAATAGAATTCATGATGACTACAGTACTCAAGAGACATGCTCAGAATCTAATGCTTTCCTGTATTTATGCTTTCTTAATTTAAATTGTTCTTATAGTACAAAAGAAGAAAGCATATTCCCTCTAACTAGTCTCTCTAGACAGAGAATTAGATTTAATATAGAACATTGTAGGAAAACCATCCACCTTTAAAGTATAAGTAGTAATGTAACATGGAAGAATTTCAAAACATCTCTTTTATAAATTAGATTTTGTGAGATAAAACATGTAATAAGCCCAAGGAAGCTCAATATCTTAGTCACAGTTTATACTAACAGTATTTTGAGAGTCAGGATTTGATGCCAAACCCTTTGCTTTTCTAGTAGTGTTACTTTGAGTAAGTTATTTAATTTCTTTGAGCATTGTTTTCTTTTTCATCTTTATATTGGGTAAGGTTAATAATATCCACTTTGCAATTTGATATCAAAATCAAATATTTGTAAAGCGCCTAATTCATAATAGCCTCCTATGGCATCAGTGATACTTACTCTTCATCTCTAGATGAAGAAACTCAAGCTCAGAGAGATTAATGAATTTGCTGAAAGTGACAGATTAAGTAAATGGTAGAGTTCAGATCTGAATCTTGATCTTTTGACTCCAAATGCCTTTCCTTTTTTGTCCAGTACTTTTTTTTTATAATAAACACAGCCCCATATTGCTTCCTGTTAGTCATTTCTAATTTCGATATATTGCAGGTTCCCAGGGGAAAATATCAATATGTAAAATAGTTTTTTACAGCATAAACTGAATTGGTTTCTGTAGATTTGGACTTCCATATAGCTATAGTGAACCCAACAGTAGTCAGTCTCCAGTGGAGATGGTGTTCTTGGCTTCCAGCTTCCCGTCCTGTCCTATACCCCAAGTCTTCTCTGTTTCAAAAAATAATTTTAATGTAATTGAAGAAAAATGATGTTTACAAACTCTTTTTTTTTTATTTTATAGTAAATATAAGTTATATGGGGGGAGGGGAAGTATTTGTACAACTTTGATCACTTACTTTTTTATTATTTTTTAAAAGAATTCTTTATTTTATTTCATTTTTTTTCGTAGAACTGGGGTGCAGGCCAGAGGGACAAGGGTGAGAGGATTCACCAGAGACAGAGTGGGGAGTAGAACAGGTGGATTTCTGAAATACACTGCTGAGGGGAGTAGTGGTAAAGACATGAGTCATGTGTGGGTTACATTGGTCAACAGTGAGAGCATAACTGACTTAAAAGGGCCCTAATCTGTAGTGTCTTGGTGTGTTGAACATGAATATAACCCTGAAATTTTTTTATTAATTCTCATTTTAAAGATATTTAATATAATTCATTTTATATGTTTCACCATGTAAATTTATCCAGTAGGACTGCAACAACATCCTAAATCAGCCTAGAATGATGTAATAGTGCATCGCATTGCATAATACCATCATGCACACATCATCCAGAGTGGATTGCATCATATTCTGATGCGATGCAATACTACTGCCAGGCGGCTGCTGAAGTAAGCTAATGTCAGCAGTGCACTATATAAAGCCCTGTCGGAAAGGTTGAGCGTTGAAAATATTTCAGACTTTGTGCAAGACAGTTGAAGCTACTGTTCCATAGAACTGTTAATATTTTATGCATTAGGCACAATAAAGAACAGCAATGTCTCAAAAGTGGGTTAATAGTGTGGACAATTTCTGCTCTATTTGTGAGGAAGTGACATTTGCCAACCAGAAGAAAAGTATCACTTCTCAAGTAAAGAAGGCTTATTATCTTTACTTGGGATGCAAGGTTGGTGACCAAGACAAGCCTTGGGCCTCACATAGATACTTTGCTACATGTACAACACAGCTTTCACAGTGGTGAAATGGCAAAAGACCATCAATGCCGTTTGCAGCCCCCATGCTGTGGAGAGAGCCAAGCAACCACATAAAAGACTGTTACTTCTGCTTGGGTCCTCCTCTTTCCGACAGAATAACAAAGCAAAAGAAGTCCAGAATAGTCTACCCAAACATTCCGTCTGCATTGAGATGACCGGCTCAACAACTTGCTGCAAGGTGATGCGAAACAACCATGGAATGCTTTTCGCCTAGTGTCTACAAACTTTCTTGGGAATGTTAGGGCAGAAAACTACAAGGAACTAGTAGAAGACATGCTGATGCAGTATCAGAAACTTGGCTGCAATATGTCTCTAAAGATCCACTTCCTTCATTCCCATCTGGATTTCTTCCCTGAAAACTGTGGTATGGTTAGTGATGAACATGGCGAACGTTTTCATCAAGATACCGCATCAATGAAACAAAGATACCAGGGAAAATGGTCCACTGCAACGCTGGCTGACTACTGCTGGACAGTCCCCAGAGATGCTCCAGAACAGCTGTACAAGAGACAAGTGAAGAAGTCTAAGAAGTAGTCTATGACTTGATATTTTACAGGTATTAACCGTAGGCCTATTACTATTGGCATGCATTTCATGATGTAAACATCAATTTATTGCAGATTACAAAAAATACTAGAGCCAAAGTTAGAATTTGACTGTTATATTCCTGTTGAACACATACAAATTGATAGGAAATGACTAATTTTATTTCAGTAACATGACTTTTGTAAAAGTTTGTTGACCAGTGTTATCTCCCTGTTCAGGAATCGAACTCAGGCTGTAGTGGTGATAGCGTTGAGACTTAACCCCTAGGCCACCAGTGAGGCCCAATCACTTACTTCTTAAATAGAAGAAAGGCAGTTTGAAAATGGCACTGATTTTTCAGTCACCAAAATCTTACAATAGGGTTATATTTGCAGTAATAATAATTCATTTATTCACTCCCTAAAATATTTTTGTCCAGACATTGTGCTAGGTCAAGGGTCAGAAAATCTTTCCTTTGAAGGACTAGAGAATAAATATTTTAGGCTTTGTGAGTCACAAGTGATCTCTGTCATAATCTTCTTTGTTTTTTTTTTTTTTTTTTTTTTTGTTTTGTTTTGTTTTACAACCTCTTTTCAAAAACCATGCTTAACTAGAGGGCCAACAAAGCTAGCCAGATGGATTTGACCCTTGGGCTTTCGTTGCTCCTATACTAAGTATCCAATTCATCCTTCTAATTAATACTTATATTCTTACATTTGCATGTTGTTTAGAGCTCACAAAATGTACTAAGATTTTATCTTGAAACAAACTTAAGAAGTAGCTGTTCATATGATGATCTCTATTTCCAGATGGAGAACTAAGGCTCAGAAAGATAAAGTTGCCAACTGAAGGTCAGATAGCAAATTAGTCATTCATTCAACAAATATTTATTGATTGGTACTATGTGTGTTCTCTACCACATGCTGGGAATAAAAGAACAAAGTAAATACAGTTCCCCAGTCTAATGGAGTTTACAGCCTTTTAAGAAAGGTGGATATTGACAAAAGACTTTTACAAATAGCTGATTAATTATAGTATCTATCAGTTCTATGAAAGCAAAATATACTTTGTGGTACAAGCACATTTTAATGAAGTGACTGATCCTGATCAGCAAAGATTTCAATGATAAAATGACACTTGAAAAGAACCAGTAAGCAACAGGGTAGTGATTATTAGCATTTTAAAGCAAAGTGGCAAACGGTGTCCCAGCTCAGAGCCCATTTTTGCATGGGTCAGGAAAGTAGCTATGCTCATTTGTTTACATATTGTCTATGCTTGGGCCTCTGTGGTGGCACAACCGGTTAAGCGCAGCACGATGAAGCTATCCAGAGCCACTAGAGAATGAGTTCCATACCCAGCCAGGGAGATTCCCACATGGTGCAGCAGACTCTTCTGCTTCACCCGCTGCTCCCCTCAGCAGTGTGTCTCAGTTGATCTGCCTGTTCTGCTCCCCACTCTGTCTCTGGTGAATCCTCTTACCACCCCACACCTCTGGCCTATACCCCAGCTTGTATGCATAAATAAATAAATCTTCAAAAAAATGATAAATAAATACATATTGTCTATGCCACCTTTTGTGCTACATGTTAGAGTTGAGTAGTTGAGTCACAGACTGACCTATTGGCCTCCAAAGCCTAACATATTTATGCTCTGACCTAATCCTTTTAAAAGTTGCTGACTCCTGTTGTACAGAAATGAAAACTGTAAAATTGAAGGTCTTAATGCAGAAATGATGGGAAAAAAAATCTGCTTAACATAAAGTGTAAGGGGGATGACATGCAACTAGGTGAAGGAGGTAGATGATGACGAGACCTACAGGTAAGGCTTTTGAGGTTTTATTATAAACATTTTATTATATTGTAATATTAAAAGACAAAAATTAAGACTTTTTAACACAGCAGAATGATGTGGTTGAATTTGCATTTAAAAATAGCATTCCAGGGCCTCCCCGGTGGTGCAGTGGTTAAGCGCTGTGCTGTGGAGCTGTTGGCAGCGGCGACGCGAGTTCGACGCCCGGCCAGGGAGAATTCCACATGGTGCGGCAGACCTCTCCTGCCTCACCCGCTGCTCCCCTCAGCAGTGTATTTCTGATCTACCTGTTCTGCTACCCGCTCTTTCTCTGGTGAACCCTCTCGCCGCCCCACACCTCTGGCCTGCACCCCAGCTTGTATGTATAAATAAAAAATAAAAAATAAATAAATAAATAAATAAAAATAATAAAAATAGCATTCCATATAGAGAAACCAAACAACAACAAACTTTACCTTTTTTTTTTACTTATACATATATATTTTTTACATTGTCGTTCATTTTTGTACAGTGTTGGATTCCTTCTCTCAGGTGTAATACCACCACCAAGTCACCCATGAGCCATCACCATAGTCCCTTGTGCGCTTCCCTCCCCTGCATTGAGCCCTCTCCCTCCCTACCCCAGCTGTTCGTCTCAGATTTATGGTTTGCCTGCTAGTTTTGTCTTCTTTTTATTCCGGACTCCTTGTTTGGGTCCCCTAATCTGATATTTTTCTTTTTCCTTCTGACTTATTTCACGGAGCATAATCGCTTTCAGCTCCATCCATGTTGCTGCAAATGACATGAGGTTATCTTTTTTGACTACTGAATAGTATTCCTTTGTGTGTATATATACCAAATCTTTTTTATTCTGTCATCTGTTTTTAGGCGTTTGGGTTGTTTCCATATCTAAGCTTTTGTAAATAGTACTGCAGTAAACGTAGGCATTCAGGTGTCCTTTCAAATTAATGTTTTTGTGTCCTGTGGGTAGATTCCTATGAGTGGGATTTCTGGGTCATATGGTAGCTCCATTTTTAGTAGTTTGAGGTCCTCCACACAGCTTTCCATTGTGTTATAAGTCAGGGAGGGGGCACCCCAGAATCCCCAAACCTGCCCACTCTAAATAGGTTCTGCCATCTACCACATCAAGACAAAACATACTCTAGTGTGTAAGACCTTCAATGGAAAGGGACTCTAATACAACTAGTGAGCAATACAAAAAAGGGAAAGAAGGTTTCTAAATCAAGCACCCAAAGTTACCCATCCCCTCATGGGTAAATGTCCAGCCAAATAGGATTGGCCTAAAGCAGGGCCACTGAGGCCCAAAAGCCTTCCACAATTCTAAGGCATGTTCCGGCAGGGACCCATAGAAAAGGGTCAAATACATCCAGACAAGTCTGGCAGGAAAAGAGCAAAATCAAATCAAGATAAATGCTACCATTTTTAACCTCCTCACGGGTCTCTCACCCACATCTTTTTCAACCAGTCCAAGACTAAGAAGCAATTTTTTAATTTCAATAGTTTCTTCACATGTCTCTCTGCTCTACTTGTCTCCTCCTTTGGGCTCTCCATCCTTTCTCATCCTTCTGTCTCCTCTCTTACTTCTTTTCTTCCCTGCTCACCTCCACCATCTCCTGGGTAGAGGGGAACAGGGAACCTGTAACCTCCCCTTTTTCTGCCGACCACCGTCTTGTATTTAGACCAGTTTGCATTCCCACCAGCAGTGTAAGAAGGTTCCTTTTTGGGGCCTCCCTGGTGGCACAGCAGTTAAGCGCTGCGCTGTGGAGCTGTCGGCAGCGGCGACGCAAGTTCGACGCCCGGCCGGGGAGAATCCCACATGGTGGGGCAGACACTCCTGCCTCGCCCGCTGCTCCCCTCAGTAGTGTATTTCTGATCTGCCTGTTCTGCTGCTCCCCGCTGTGTCTCTGGTGAACCCTCTTGCCGCCCCATGCCTCTGGCCTGTACCCCAGCTTGTATGTAAAAATAAAAAATAAAAAAAATTAAAAAAAAAAAAAGAAGGTTCCTTTTTCTCCACATCCTTGCCAGCATTTTTTTGTTGCCAGTTTTTTAATAGGGGCCATTCTCACTGATGTGAGGTGTTACCCCATGATGGTTTTGATTTGTATTTCCCAGGTTATAAGTGATGTTAAGCATTTTTTCACATACCTCTTGGCCATTTGCATTCCCTCTTTGGAAGGGGGCTCTTCTGCCCTTTTTTTTTTGATGGGATTGTTTATTTTTGTTGAGTCATGTGAGCTCTTTGTAAAACCAACCCTTGAAAACTGGCCATATATTTGAAGCATCCAGAAGGGGAGGGGAATGGAGAGAAGAGGAGAAAAAATGGTGAGGGGAGGGTGAGCACAATGGACTGTGGTGGAGGATTATGGGTGATTTGATGGTGGGAGAACTATAGTGAGCGTACCTGAAAAGATAAATCCTTTATTGTTTAAAAAAAAATGAACAAGGATGTAAAATAATGGCAGTTCAATACATATATATTAAAATAAGAAAAATGAATAATGCTGGGAAAAAAGGGCATTCCAGTTCTGAGCAGATAATGTATTAGAGCAGATCCATGGTGTTTACACAAGATCAGTTAGTCAAGCAATGATAGATTTGGTCTTGAGGTGATAATAATTGTGCCAGAGAGAAGTAGACAAATTAGTAAAATACATAGGCAGTAATATCAACAGGACTTAATACTTAACTGGCTTTGTTGGTGGAGAAGGTAGGCATGTCAAGGATAACACCCGTATTTCTCACATGAGCAATGGGTATACAGTGGTTTTGCTTAATGAGAACTGGGGAATTAGCAAAGGAAGCAGGTTTGTGGGCAAGATGGTGTAGGAAAAGGCCGTGTATTAAGTTTTGATTCTGTTGAGTTTACTGTTCAAATGCTTTTTACAAATGAAGGTATTGAATAAGCCAGTGGACATAGGGGACTAAGCTCAGGAGATATGTCTGGACTGGAGATAGAAATCTCCATTTGTCAGTGAAGATATTTGAAACTTTGGGAACTAATAAGGTCATTAAGAGCAAGAAGAAAGAAGGGTTTACTGAAGCCTAAAGAGCACCAAGATTTTTAAAGAGGTTAACAAAAGATATTGCAACAAATAACCTGAGAAATAAGAGGAAACCAGAAGAACGTGTTATCACACATGTGGATGGATGTAAATTGTTAAGAAGCAGTGATCAACCAAATGCTGAATGATTAAAACTGAAAAGTATCCATTGGACTTAATGACACTAGGTATGCTAGCAAAAATATTTTTAGTAAAAGAGTGGGTGCAGAAACTACATTAAAGTGAACTGAAAAGTTAATATAAGTTGAAAAACTGAAACAACAAATTTAAACTACTGTTTTCTTTAAGATCTAGCTGTTAGGATAAACAGGGAACAAGAGCCAGAGCAACCAACTGATGAGGGTGGTGGGGAGGAGCGTTTGAGGAGGGTCATCTAGGAACAGGGAAATTTTTGTTTTAAGTTGAAGTAGAAGTAGATGTATTAAATTCTGATTGTCAAGACTGTAAAGTCAGAAAAATTGTATTTTCTCTCTGGTGTTTAAGTTTCTGTGTCCACAAAGGCTATCTCGAGAGTTTATGTTAAAGACTGCAATGACATGTTTTTCTATTTATGTTTTAAAACATGTGCACTTATGTAGTCAAGTACTGTGTCACCAACCCTAGCAATTATGGTTGTTTTGTAAGTTACACAGTTTCACATAGTATTTTTTTATATTAATACATTATTTTTATACATAAAAACTGTTGACTGAAGACATAGAACTGTTAATTTAAATGTAACTAATTAATTATAAACATATAATTCTTCTGTAAAGTAACCTCAGGCTGATCTTTGACAAATCTTAAGTTGTATTTTTCTAATAACTTTATTCCTTGAGAATGAATGTTAAAAATAGCAAATGTAGTAATGATTCTTAACTAGTTTGATACTTCTTTCTTTTTTGAAATGAAGACTATTTTCTATTTTTGGACAAATACTTGAAAATAGAAGCATGAACTCTTCATCTTTACTGAAATCATTTAAAAACAAAATAAGAAAAACATAGACTAGAATACAATAATATTTTAAAAGAATATGCACCACAACCAAGTAGATAGATCCCAGGGATGCAAGGCTGGTTCAATACTCAAAAATGAATCTTAAAAGAAAGAGGAAAGTTCTAAAAAGTAACATCTGATATTTACATTGAAAACAAGAATTCAAAAGAGGTCATTAAAGTGATTTCTATGGTTTTGATTCTGTAACATAGGTGTGGTTTTAATTTCAAACTTGCATTTTAGAGCACATTTTATTCCCAAGACATGTTATGTTACTGTCCAATTGTGCTTTTTTCTTTCATAATTAATTCATTATTAATTTCATTTATAGAAATTAAGTATTTGGTATGATTTGTTGCACAAGAAATTTGATATTTTACAGGTTTTAATGGGAAATACTTTGATACCTATAGAAAATTACAAAAATTAAAAAGAATTTGTTTACCCTTCATCCAGATGCCCCCAATGTTACCGTCTTATATAACCACAAAATAGTTATTTGACCAGGAAATAACTGCAAGGATAAACAGTTGCAATATTAATTGCAATACTGGCAACTGATCTGTAGACCTTATTGGTATTTCACCACTTTTTCTCCTGGTCTCACAATATTCTTATTCTGATCTAGGATCCTGTACGACATTTAGACCTCATATCTCTTTACTCGCCTTTAAATACCTAATACTTTCTCTCAAGTATAGAAACCTCTGTGACAATCCTTCAATGTTTCCTCATTATCCACCATCTTGAGCCTTCTTTTGAGAACTGCTCAGTTATTTTATAGAATGCCCCTCAATGTTAGTAAGCCCCATGTTTCCTCATGACTAGACAAAGGTGGTGCATTTTTGGCAGAAATCCCATAGAAGCAGTGTTGTGTCTTTCTCAGAAGGAAGGAGTAAATGCTGTGAGTGTTATCTATCAAGGGTAGTATTGATTTTGATCACTTTGTCAAGGTGTGAAGTCTGCCAAGTGTCTTAGTTCAAGAAAAATGGAGTATCTTCTGAGGAACTAGTAAAAGACCTTGAAAATACCTTGTTTCTCATCATATTTTTTAAGTGGAATTTCTTTTTTGGGGTAGTTTTAGCTTAGGCAAATAACTTAAAATTTTTAATTGATATATAACATGTCAGTTTAACATACAACATAATTATTCAATAATTGTATATGTTGCAAAATAATCACCACAATAAATCTATCTGTCCATCACCATACAGTTACAAAAACATTTTTTCCTAGTAGTGAAACTTTTAAATTTTTTGCCATTTTACTTTTTTATTGAGGTAACATTGATTTGCGACACTACATATGATTCAGAGGTACAGGTTACTAACTCTTCAGACAATGTTACCACACCCATACCTACAATCAAGGAACCCATAGTCTTCCACCATACACATTGGGCCCCTTCCTCCTTTGCTACCCAACCTTTTTCTCTGATAGTCTCAATTCTACAGTCAGATTACTATGGTTTGTTTTGGTTTGGTGTTGTCTGTTCCTTTGTTGTTGTTGTTTATTATATATGACCCAAATGAGTGAAATCATAAAGTATGTGACTTTTCTTACTGACTTACTTTGCTTGGCATAATCTTCTTCAGTTCCATCCATGTTTTCTGAAATGGTGAGATTTCATCTTTTTTATAATGCATAGTAATCTATTGTGTATGTATAACAGCATCTTCCTTAATCCATTCATCTGTCACTGGACACTTAGGTTGTTTCCATAACGTGGCTATTATAAATAGTACTGTAGTGAACCTTTGAAAGCATATATCCCTTCAAATTAGTATTTTTGCTAATCAGGTAGATAGATACCTAGGAGTGGAATTGATGGATTGTATGGTCGATCTATTTTTAATGTATTGAAAGACCTCCATTCTGTTTTCTATAGGGTTTGAACCAATCATTGGTTGCTTCCATACCTCACAAGCTGTAATAGTTTGACTCCTGATGATTTAGAGAAAGGCCATTCAGTTATTACCTTGTCAGTGTTATACTGAAGTCTTGTTGGTTTTGAAGTGATGCTATTCTTTTAATTATAAATTGTTCTTAATTTAACTTTATGATAATTAATCCCATTTGTTATGAGTTGTTTTCTTTTTTTTTTTTATAATATATATTTTTATTGTTATTTATGTCTTTTACATTTTGCATTCCCCTTGGGTAGCCCACCACCAATTCACCCGTGCTCCATCTCCATGGTCCCTTGTGTTCTTTTCTATTCCATTTTGTGCCCTTTCCCTTCCCTCCCTCCGGCTCCTTCCTCCCCCCCTCCCCCCCCCCCCCCCCCCCC